>LKNJ01000021.1:0-253155 GCA_002120245.1 Maccullochella peelii
TATATATGTATGTATCTCCCCAGACGGCCACAGAGTAAGTAATGTATGAAAATATAAGTTAACAATAAGATGTGATAATGAAGCTTAATCTTAAAAATCCTTAAATTAATATCGTATTGCAGTAGACTTTGTTATTTTCCTTAACATAATGTATATGTGGTTTCCAGCCACATACTATACTGTCTATCTATTTTAACTCCCAAAAAAGAGTTATGTCTGGCACTCTTTCAATTTCAACATTATTTATCTTTGGTTTGTTTTGTCTGTCACACAGTTACCAACAATAACGGATTTATTCTTGCTTAACTTGAGATATAGTTTGTTAAAATGAAAACTACCACACATTTTCCACAACAAATTAATTGCAATACATTTGCGAGTAACCTTCGAGAATTCAGAATTAAATTAAATTAAAAGCATATGAAGTAATAAAACTGTCATGCTCAAGTTGGTTCTGTGGCATTATAGCATGTTGGGAAATGGGTCCAATCCACTTGTTGGATGTAGACACTTGTACAACATACACCAACCTCTTGATTGACTGAACCAAGCTGCTTCAGGTTCACTGGGGATACATCACATGGTGAAAAGACGTCGACCTTTCATTGGGCTGTCATTCACTTTGCTAAATAACCCAAACTGTAATGAAAATGAGTGCAGTTTGAGCCAGTATGCCTTTCACAGAAATACGTAGCTGCCAGGTGTGCAGCTGTGCATTGTGGGATGGCTTCATCTCTGACAGCATTGTTTGCAGTAAAAATTGTTGTATATTATTGGACTAGTTGAAACAAATACAAAATTGACTGTCAGATGAAAAATGGTTTTGTCAAGCCCAGAACTGAGTGGGCGAATAATTTCCTTCTCTAAAATACAGTACAATTGGTATCATCTGCAAGAAAGCAGTTAAGTATTAAAAAGTGACATTTGCCTTTTTTCTAGAGGATTCTGATTCTTGTTGAGTGCAGCAGGTGTCTTATTTTCTCCAGTTTAATAACTGCAGGAATAGAATACTCTAACAAAACTGTTACTTCAGTAGAAAGAACAGCAGTAAATTAATAACTAAGCTGAGTTTATCAGATGTTTGGCGATGGTGCAGTGCTGGGTTTTTATTGCCGATTGTCAGAACTATTCTCTCTGATTATAAACTGCGGGGCATGTAAACACGGCACCTTATACCATCATTTGATTTAGCACACACAGCGTAGTGGTTCCTAATCGAAGTTGATTTATCAGCAGTTTTTCCAATCAAGATGAAAAATTGTAATCCACACTAGGGAGAGTCACAATAATTGAACATTACTTGTATGTCATGTTTGACTCAAGAATCAAGCATATCTTATCTTGAGCTGGAATTATAAGCAGTCATTCAATGTGTCAGCGTCCTCATCAAAGGTATGAGGTATCAGCCAGCACCTGTATCCATCTTTTCATACGATTACCCTAAAAAGATTCTATAATTACACTCACAAGGTTTCCAGAATTGGAGGGTAGAGTCTGATCCATAATGACTTAGTTTCATTTACATACATTTCACAGATTTGCTGCAGCTGAAGCTCTTACCCAGACCAACTAACACTGGGTGAGAGGGTACAGTAAAGGTTCAGGTCTTTGCTCAAGGACACGTTGACAGTTTTACACGGCTGTTAATGGACACGTTAGCTATTACATGGACTGAATCTGTAACCATCTTGGTTCTATGACCACTATCCCAGCCTCGTTCTTTTTTTAAATCAAAGGTTATTCAGAAGTCATCTTCACTTAGGACATAAGCTTTGATAAAAAAGGGAAGTATGAATTTGGGTTAGGGTTAGGGTTACTTAGTTGAAGTTCTCTTCAGCGCAACTGTTCACAGTCACTGCAGTATTTTTCATGCTTTTTAGCAAAAGCATTTCCTTAGAGTGTCTGAAGGCTTCCATATTAACAATGGATAGTCATTCGCATCTATTCATTTTGAACCCCATAGTTGCTTGCTACTATGCTCTCCAGTTAGTGAATCTGTTTCACTTTCTATTATCTGTACTGTACAGCTGCAGTATTACCCAAGTTCATATTTTTCAGGTATTCAAATGTTAAGTTAAGGAATATAAAAATCATATAAAAAGTTAAAAGATACATTTTAGTCAAATGTGTGTTCCAAGTCACTAAATCGAGTGTGTGTGTGTGCTAATAAAGAACAAATTTTGTGTAAATATACTCTATATTGTAATTTATTACTCCCAGCGATTGATTTTTACTTCACAAAATGTGTTGCATGTTACTTTTAGAAGAAACTTCTATCACTGGAGGGCACAAATCCCCACTAATGTTCGGTGACATTTGTGTGGAGTGAGGTGGTGTGTAGGAAGAAGTGCTGGATGATGGTTTCACAAGAAAAGCCCTGAGGATGCTCCTGTCCCAGCCAAAGTGATGACACTTCACTCAGTCTGTGAACACTTACTTATGAAAATGCTCAGCAGGTGATACATCTGCTTTTATTGACTAAATTGCCACTATCATAAAAATTTCACAGTCCACTACCCCCTCGTGGGCATTTACCAGATTTTGTAGTGCATTGCGCAACTGGGGAAATAATTCATTTATTACTGGAGAAATAATTATGCTGCGTGTTTCTTTGGTTAAATGCATCTTTCTGTCACATGCTTTTCTGAAAAGTATGAAAAGATCAGTACATGATTAAAGATAAAATACTATAATGAAGAAAAAGTAACATATTGCAACATATTTTATTGGTCATTGAAACTGAGAAAATCAATGGTAAAACTCCCATGCCACATCATGCAAACATGAACTGGACCAAAGTGAAGTGGGAAGAACACAGTAGCAATCAAATGGCAACAGTGCAATTTTGATGTAATTTACTACTGGGATTTGCACTCGTGTCATCTGCTTGGTGATGAAAGGTGAAGGTCATCTTTGGTGTAGTATTCGTGAAATGTTCCCGTTCATTCCCAAATCTTTAAAACCTTTTTACGGACAACAAGTTTACCAGTGTAACTTTTTAAAGCTCAAAAACAAGAAAATAAATCTGTTTTTGCCAGCATACGTCTAGGGCTTATGGGAAAGGGTGTTCTTTAATGGCCGCTAAAACATGAATATTGAATGATACAATGATATTAGACACATTTTCAAAAAACAAATCATCAAATCCAAATCACTTTGGATCTATATCTTTATAAGCTCCCTTCAGAGCCAGAAAAGACAATATAACCGAAACAGGTAAACTGAACTTCATGTGTAAAATCGGTGGAGTGTCCCTTCAAATTCGTTGTCAAAATTTCAATCAACCAACATTTGTCAATAATTTAAAACAGCAACATTGTTCCAGGTCTTTTTTATACCCGTCACATTTTATGAACTAATCAACTACACCTTGAAAGTACTTTGATTGATGGCCTGCAAGATGTGGGAAACCTTTACTAAGATATATGTAGGTGTAGTAAAACAATGATAAAGCAGAGTCTACAGTGAGTGTGCGCAGGATTAATTGTGGTGTCGCAGTTTGAGTTGTTAGTCTGCGTCATGCATAGTGTGGACTATGGAGGCGGTTGCATGCTATATAAATGTGAGGGACTGGCGACGAATGCTGGCCTGCCTTCCTCCAGTCAAACGGTCCGTGGAGTCCACCGCCAGTTCTCTGTTGGCTCTTTGCCCTATTTCATAATTGAATTGTTCTGTGCGTTGGGCAGTGGATCTCCTGGGACCAATGGTAAACAAATGTGTTATCCTTTTCCAACATTTCTCATTAATTTAATGTGCTTTGTAATCATTCTTGTGATTTTACACCTCCCACCACGGACATAGTTTTTTTGTCTTGGAAGACGCCTTTGTTGCGTATCCACTCCAGACCATTCTCTCCACCAAAATTTACTCAAATTGTTGGAGTCCTGAGTACTGCTTTTAAAGGGAAGGGAAAGAGGTGATTTGATTGGTCATGGCTGACACAAGCCTCTACAACACTAATAGTAATGTATTCCTCCTAGCTGTTATACCACACACCTCTTGACCACACTCTTAGCTGCGAGCTGTGCACCAGTGATCCTTGAAAACAGAGCCTAAAGAGAGACCCAGGCACCATTAAGACTACAAGCAAAATTGTCTCAATTTTGATAATTATTTTCCACTGACCTGCCGTGCGTTCACCTGTTGCTATGTGCTACTGAAATCTGCACATAGACATATTTTCTTTGCTGATCAGGACAACATAACCGCATCCAAAACATCCAGATCTGATAAATGACAATAAGTAAAATCACATCCCAAAAAGACAGACATCCTGATAGCATACAAGCTGCAAATTATAATTGAACATGTAGGCCAGAGGGGTAAACTCAGAAAGAAATTCAGCCCCAGCTATCCCAGCAGAGAGCCCCAAGTGCCCCTAAAGGTTTTTATCACCAAGAGAGGGTGACTTACATTGCAGTATGTTATTAGAGCGTCTGTACATTTAAGTCAATGTTACAAACTGACACCTTTATGTTCATGGAGGTCTCACCATGGCTGCCATCCTCTCTCCCCCATATTCACCATGAATAACATGCCAAGTGCTGCAACACATCAGGTGATAGTATAGATAGTTATACATTCATATACTGTATTGTTCAGTGCACATCAGTTGGGTGAGGGTAACACACCAGTAAATATCAATTTCTTGATTTTTTTCTCCCCCCATCAGAATCAGCATTGGAACAACATTTGTGGATCAATGGGTGTGAATGTTTTCCACTGGTCTGGTGACGTGGCTTTGATTCCCACAAATTCTCTATAACCAATTTTTTTTGGATCTAGTTTACAAATTTAACCATGGCTCCAAACTTACTCTAAGTTTTAGCCAAATTATTTTACATGCCCTAAACTGAACTTTTTGTATACTAATGAATGTAACAAACAGTTACAACTGGAGGCTGTCATATAATTGGTGTCATTGTGTTATCACATCTAATTATAGTACTTTCAATAACTGAACTCATGTCTTCAATTTGTTCTTCCAATTGTGTCAACAGAATTTCAATTAAATACTTATGTCACAATTTTATAAAGTGAGTCTAACACATTACAGTAAGAGGGCCTTCATATTGTAATGTAATCCAGTACAATTTCACTGCAGTACTACCTAAAATAATACCATCATGAAGCATGCAACGTCCAATGCTTTGTTTTACTGTAATGAGTATCTAATATGTTACAAATCAAGTGTTCAAGAAATGACAGAGATCAATTACTTTGTAAACTGTAAAATATTGCAAGCTATTTAAAAAACTGTATACATGAAAGTTATAAGAACTACAATTTTAAATATTGTTATTATTAGTTGTAAAGTAAAAAGGTCCCCTTACGGACCTTATGGAGAGAGTAAAATTGCTACCCCTTCGTCTTGAAGGAACCAGCTGAGATGGTTCTTTGGCATCTGATCAGGATACCTCCCTGTGGAGTGTCCAAATGGGAAGAGATGCTGTAAAAAAAAAGCCCAGAGCACACTGGGTGGATTATATTGTATATCCCATCTAGCCCAGGAACACACCGGGATCTCCGAGAAGAGCTACAGGATGTAGCTAGGGAGAATGTAGCACGGTCCTGGATAAGCGCTGGAAAGTGGATGGATGGATAGGATCGATAGCTCCTTGACACATTTCACAAAAAATTGAACATCATATGCTTCACAATAGTCGTGTAGACATTTTATTATACTTTATTACATTGCCATTGCAGTACACAATTTGATTGTACACTCAACTCAGGCCACTATCCTATGAATAGTTTTAGAAAAAAGTTTTATGTAGGAATTACATTCTGGATGATTCTGCACTTAACGATTTACATCCACTGCCAATATTCATTCCCAGTGCAGAAGGTAGTGTGTCTGTTATGTTGCACGGCGTGTGGAGCAGGATGATTGATTGGCATGTAACAAATCAGACATTCACGCAGGAGACCAGAGTTTGTGGCCCGTCACAGACCTGCAATTAACCGTGAACACAATTTTTCTCCAGCCTTAACCGGTTGTTTTTGTTGCCTAACCCTAACCACACCATAACCATAGTTTATTTACCATGATCGTTCCCTAACCTTAGGCGCAGATATTGTAAAAAGCTGGAACTCTTAAATATTTGTCATTTAACATAATGTGGGGTTTTGCAGTATCAATATTGCTGTTTTTCTCTGGCAGTGGGGTTGCAAGACTTGGTCATTTTAATCTTTATTGTCAGGTTGTCTTGAAAAAGATGAGACAAGCTAAAATCAGCCAACTGAATAGAACTCGACAGCATATATGATATTTCACAACTGTCCAAATGTAGGAATTTGCATTGTCTGTACAAGTAAATGATAGCCTGCTCTTATTGGAAAATACCCAAAGGAAATGTTGCCATTCTAGAGCTACAATGACTGTGGAATGTGTTGTGAATAATGTCTATTCTTACTACAGATGCTTTAGGAAGTTTTTGTTTTTCCCCAGGCCAAGGTTGAACTGTAAATGCATGTATACTCGCGAAGATTAATTCAGTCCATCTTTATGTTAACTAAATCCACAAAACAGTTCTGTAGCTATTGCTCAAGGCTTGACTAACCTTGACCAACTTAAATGAGTCAGGAAAGAGATTTGTACCATGCTTATGACTCCCCGCGTGTATGTGTTTTTTTGCATTAGCTTGTCCATGTATGAATACATAATATGGAGGACACTTGGGTTCTCCCCTTTCTTTCCTTTCTGCATTGGGTGACCCATATATCCTTTTATTTGTTATTATTCATCCTTGGATTTTGTGTTACGTAAGTTCTTTTTGTACAGTACGCATGGACAAGCTGCATGCAGCATATGTGGTGGGAGGCTATTATAAATAAAACCATTCATCTTTTCCTTTTTTCAGCAAACTTTTTATTTTTATTTTTACAGAAGTCGGTGTGCATCGCTCTGTGGGTTTGACATCATCCATGTAGCTGTTTCCTTTTGCTTGTCCTTGCTACAAAGAGTCTAAGTTAAAGAGTCTAAGGGTAAATGACAGACCTGGACTTTGACACTGACATGCAACAGACATTTCTCCCTCTCCAGGTTATTAATCGTCTAATTAATTCTGTAATTCTCCACAACCAACGTGCTGATTAACCAACAATCACCACATGCACATGGTGATATAAGGGGCTAATGCATTCAGTAACTATGTATACAAAATGACATTATGACAAGAACCATCAGTCCGACATTGTAGTCTATCTGTTTTTCCTTGGGGATTACATGGAAACAGTGTTGCCATGGCACAATTTGGAGCAGTTACAGGACATGAAATTAAATCATGATGATTCTGAAGTCTTGTTGTTGTGGCATTTTGTGGAAAACAAAGAAATGCATGTCGCTAAAAGAAGCAATAGCACATCCCATTTCACCACCTGGCTTTCAAAGAAAAAATGCTGTGGAGTCAAATATGCCACAACAATGTTGACATATACGTAGGTGGGAAACCTATTTGGACTGTGCAAATTGACATTTTAGTATTTGGCTATGTCATTATTTACAAAATAAACCCTCAAACACATTTTGCCTGAAGGACATAAGCATTTTAACCGAAGAATAAAGCTTGACAACCTAACATTACTTAAGGGCACAGTGGTAATAGCTCAAGGCATTTCAATGATGATCACTTTAAATCCAATCACTCAAAATGTTTTTCTTCCTTGACAACCTTGCCCTCTGCCAGGACAAGCACAATAAGACAGAAAGCAGATAATTCAATAGGCTAGTTATGCTATCATCGCCACAGTTGCTGATTAATGACTACAGTATGGCACAGTAATAGAAGCCACTTGCACTCTAAAAAGCGAGGCAGAATTGTTTCACAGTTACATGTCACTACATACAAGGCGTTTCACTGTTAACCATTTGTGACACAAGAAATGGATTATTGATATATTGTAAAACACAAGGACATTTCTAGAAGCTAAAAAGAGAGCTTCCTTTTGTCCAACAGTTTTTCTTGGGGATGAGGCAAAAGAACAGCATCATCCAGCATGTATGTATGCAGTAGGACTCATATCCGATTGCAGTGCTGTATCTGGACATATGCAAAAAGGAAAATGCAAAATAAAGCCCAGCAACAGATACAATGGTGACATTAGAATCGTAAACATATTTTCATAGTGTGAAATTGTTTATTCCCAATTTTATAGAGACTTTGCACATGCAATCACACATCCCCTAGCAACCATGCTGCCATCATAGTTGTCCAGTAGAAAATTGGCTATGTGTCAGTGAAGTCTATGTCAAACTATACTGTATAGTACATACTGTTTCCATCAAATCTACAGTTTACCTAATTTATTAAAGAGGTTAGTGTTTGTAGTGATATCACCCAGTTGTAAATGTACCATTATGAGGTTTATACCAAAGATCACCTCAATTATCAACAGCCATACCTTTGTGAATTTGATGGGTAGCCTACACTGGCAACTTGGGGGCAGCAGAAATAAGCTGTAATTACAACACTGACATATGATCAACTTTTAAGTTGATATGCTGTTTGCAAAGAGTTGCCTGTTTGCACATCAAGCATATATGGAGCAAAATTATCATTAATTTGGAGTCTCTGGCTACCTCGCAAATCTAAGTCCAGTATTCACCCTACCTTGCAGCTCTGTTTTTAGTCTCCAGCTGCTAAATGTGCCACTATATTCACCAGCTAGTTGCTAACTTGGACTGTCTGCCAGTTGGAGCTGGGCAGGTAGCATACAGTGGGTTTTTAGAGCTTTTTTGTTGTTGTTTTTTTTACTGAAAACACTGCTAATGAGAGCAGTGAGAGAGAACCAACACAGTAAAGTTGTGGGATGGAAAACCAAGACCAAACCAATTTGTTGCATATTTTAGTTGCTGTGAGCTGCACTACAGTGCCTCGCTTCTAGTTAGCCTTTGGAATGCAACAGTTTTCTTTGTTTCTTTTTCACTTTTAGGAAAATGTGACAAAGTTAACTGGCTTGTCTTTAGCCCTACTGTAGTCACTCCTCTAAAGCATTACAAGCCTGACAAGAGATAGCTCAGTTAACCTGAATAACCAGATACTATATAGTAACAGGTTGCTCACTAAAAAGCCTCAACACACTTTTGGACCATGTGTAATTGTGACAAAATAATCAGTTCCCAGTCCAAAAAATATGGAATCCAATCCATTCTATGTACCGTAGGTACAAAAAGTCCTGCTGAGAAATAATTAATTTTGGTCTGACACCCCACCGCAGCTCAGCTTTCTCACTTTATCAGTTGCTGTGGCCAATAGTCTACATCCTTTATTGAACTCCCGCTTTCCCCAAGCATTCCTCCGACAGCTAGCAGAAGGTACCATGTAAAACTACTTTCAGAGCAACTCAAGCTCCACAGTATACCTCCACTCCTCTTTCTGACAAGTGGTGACACAGTAACTGTCGATCTTCCCTCCCCCATTAAGGAGGAGGTTTCACATTTCTCCGCTTCAGGCTGCCAACATTCTTTTCTGCCTTAGTATTCCTCTTTGAAACTTGCCATACTCAGAGAAATCAAATCATGACGTATCGAACAGCACTGTTCTCAAATAGTGGCTTCTCTGACATTGCTGGAGACAACATTGGATGTCTGGTATGGTGTATTGTTACTTGTGTTAGCTGGCTGTTATCTAGCAAAGAAGAAAAAAAAGATCATTCTAGTGACTGCTCAGGTGTAAAAATATATTCAGTCTCCCACACTGCTTTTAGGTTTATGACCATTGCTTATAAAGTTTTTAAAAGATGCTGACAAAAAAAGAAAAAGAAAGAAACCTGTCTGGTTTATTCATCCCAGTATTTTCAAAGACATTCAAATGCAGAAATTTAAATAAAACAATTCTAAGATATATGAAAATATATTGTATCCTCTGATGACAAAATGGACAAGGCATAATGACAACAACATCTGGCACATTGAAGATGTTGTTTTAATTGTTAGTGTCCTTTTTTTAATAAGGAACTGAATGTGAAATTAACACTAAAAGTTAAAAATAATAGCATTGCAATGTAACAAATTGACTGTAGAATTTACAGAAAGTTGTTTTACAGAAAAGAAACAATGAATTGTAATCTAGTTTACAACGTCATCTTGTATTCTATTTAAATTAAAGAAGTTACCTGGCAACTTGAGTTGCCAATAAAAAGCTGTTAATTTTTCACAATACAATATGTTGTTAGAATGGTTTTAAAGTTAATATTTGTTTTTTACATTAGCAGTTTTGCAAATTACGCTTATTTTAAAGTGTTTTGAATGAGACCAGATTTCAGAACTAGATGATTTTGAATGTGATGTGATTTCAGATGTTTCCAGTGAAATCTAAACTGTGCTCACACCTGCTCTACAAGGAGAGCAGAATCAATCAGGTTGTGCAAGGCAAGCTAATCATTTGCCCTTCCAATATGAAAAACTGCATAACATGAAAAAACAAAAACAGTAACAGTAGGCTGTTAAGTATTTTTCATTATCATTTTATTTGTGCTGTCCAGGCAAGTTGAACCAGGAAGTGGCTCTGCAATACAGTGGAAATGTAGGGTCATAACGGTTAAAGGGACAGTTTGGATTTCTTGTCACAAGATTGTATGAGTTACTGACCAGTAGTGATATAGTTGCATCAACATAACCTCCGGCAGCAGGTCCTCTGGTTGGAGATTTCCCGACCAGTTAGGATAACTGCTAACTTACCCTTTTTTTTTTACTTTTTTTTACTCAAAATCATGCTAAAGGAATTTGGATTGGAAATGGACAAAATTTGACTCAAACATGTAAACTTAAACATCTCATGATGGCAAACTTTACAAAATGACCCACCAGAATTCTACTTCAAGTACATAGTTACCTTTAATTCCAGTGTGCAAGATGTTTGCTCCTGGTACCATGTTTGCTCTGCTCCTAATCAGCTTCTCAGTTTGGTGTATTGCTGTGAAGTTTCATATGATGAGTAAAACCTATTATAGTTTTACTCTCATTAGCACACTGCTTGCAGTTATACATTTCTGGGCTGAAAAGAGCAAAAAACGAGAGAAAACAGAAAAAAGTAATTAAGGTTATGTGTTCAAAAAAGTACAGCTTTAACTAACCACGTTTGGCAGTGCCATTAATTGGTGCCCCAACCTGAAGACTTGTGTTTCACTACCCACATCCCAATTGTTCTGCAGAGTGCAGCAAGGCTAACAAACTAGCTTACTTGAGCTAACTAAGCTGCTAAATTAGCATAGAGCTTATGCTGAATCCCAAATGTGCCAAATTTTAAAAATGCTACAGAAAATGATTACACAGTCAGATGCAATCACATAAATGACAAATGTTTTCACCTGAAAATCGTGTTGACCGATGTGTGTTGGTGATCGCTGTGCCTTCAGCAGTGGCCCTCTGCACCTGTAGCTAAAAGGAAACAGTAAAGACTTTATTTGCCTCGCTGTCATATTTAAAATGTAAATTAACTTATCAAACAGAGTTTTCACAATTCACTCATAAAGTTATTCTGTTAAATTCGACGTCATGTTTCACAAAGCAGAACTCCGACTTAATGAAATCACATGTTATAAAAATTACGTGGACGTGCTGATTGGCTGCTTTCAGAATAAACAGTGATGTTACAGTTTAGTTTTAGTCTTTAGTTTATTTAACTTAGTTCACAGAAGAGCTGTTAAGGTTATATATGAGCCGAAATGAAAAGTCTTTCTTTAGGAGTCATACAAAATCATACCATATGATTTACGTTATGATTTATACGTTATCTGTTAAATTGAGAAATATGTTAATGGGGTCTGGAAAGTAGTAAGGCCGGTGTTTGGCATACTACTCCAGTCACTGAACTCCAGAGTGTGTATTATCAGAGCATTAGGCTTTGGTTTTCGGGATAATGGGCCATCGGACTATGGGCTTTCAGTCCAATAGGACATTTTTCGACATATTAGGGTTTTAATTAGCCTGTTCTGCAGGCGATACGGCTAATGCATGTAGCTAGCTTTAGCTTCACTTAAGATGCTTTTAGTTAGCTAATGTTTGCTAAAAAAAAAACGGTGCAGACTGAGCTCATGCCGAATTCCAAATCTGTCTAGGTTCAAAACACGATTTAGCTCAAATAATGGGAAATTTATACAGTCACTCACACAAATTGTTTTGGACCCATGATGCATTGCGATATATAGTTTTATACCTTGTAAAGTGACAGAACAAGAAATTTTACTGTAGAAATTACAGCAATTTGTTACAGTGTGACTCAACATATTCTTTAATAACTCATTGGTTCAGTATAAGTATGACAAATACATTTTTTTCACAAGCTTATTAAATGACCTGTTTTTGTCAAAAAGAAAGATGATTTGTGACTGTGGGTGAATTTGTGATTAACGACAGGAAGTACCCAGATACTTTAACAGTGTGGATGTCTATCACTGGACTCTCCATGGCCCAGAGGACCTGCACTGCCAGTGGCTGTTGGATGAATTTAACTCCTCCAGATGCTTTCTTGGCTCAGGGGTATTCCTAGGGTAGATACTCTTGAGGCAAGGGATTTAAGCCTCTGTTACATGACTTTTTCTCACTTTAGGATATATTACAGAATAGCTGATGTTCAAGGGCAATTTGGTGGTGATATTGTGCCGAGGTGTGTTAGCACATTTCATCATAATGATGCACAGTCTGGGAAAGTTATTTTCGAAAATGTATTCATTCCATTATAATATGGAGTTAAAAAGAAACCCTCAAGAACTCACTGATTTAAAAGGGAGAAATGTAACAGACTTCAGAAAAAGGAAGAAAAAAGACTGACTGACATTTATTTACATGTGGTGCAAAAGAGACAAAAAAAGAACCATTGCCATCAAAAACAGGCACAAATAGAAAACATCATTAAACAGGTGGGACAAAGAAGTTACACTGAGGTGTAATTAAGATGACTACTGGGATGTCTTTTCAGGTTCAGGTTGTTCTACTCCATAAATTAATAATGCTCACATGTACATTTACATGCACACTAATACACCTTTAGCTGATTACAAGCAGTAATCAGCTAACGGCAGCATGTCATTACAAAGTATCACCATTGCGCTGTACAGTAGACTGTCATGTTGTTTGTGTAAAAAAAAAAACCCTCAATGTTTGCGGAAAAGAAATCTAGGTATGTCAACTTATAATTATATATAATTATGGTTATTATAAGTATGTTTACATGCGTCATTTGATCTTAACTTTATCAAAGCAAAAAACCAAATGTCAAAACTGCCATGTTGTCTCCTTTAACTGATTTTCATAATCAAAGAAACGTTAATCAGTGGAAGCCTCAACCATTAGCATCAATTTAGTAGGCAAATGCTGTAGCTGACAGCGAGCAGGCGCAGAAAGATTTCAGAACTCTAGTCCAATTGTGAAATAATTCCAGGTTATGTAAACAGTCTAAGTGAATAATTGCAGTGTAAATATTCTCTTAAAGGTCCTGGAAACCTATTTTCTCAATCAGCTAAGTGTGTGATATCATGCACTTCTCTGCACCAATAAGGGGCTGTGTCTGAAATCATTCCCCATATGTACTTTCCGGCTTTTTTTTTCCCGTTTTCGAATTCTGAGTTTGAAATTTATATAGTATGTGGTGCCCTCAAAATTCCCAAATGTAGTGTCCATGGCATGCACAGTACTTTAACAGTCCCACAATGCAATGTGTCACATTTACACAGTAGATGTAAAAATTACAGTTGTGTGAAAACAACATGGTGGTGGTTGAAGTAAGCTGCAGCGTGTTTATTATATAGGGAATAGTGAATGAGGAAATAAGGGACACGTTTTTGAGACAGACACAATTTAGCAATATTTGATAGGTGGGGCTGTTTGCTCATGTCGTCAGTCACATCTGATCAAATCACACCCAACACAATCCTTATGAAGCAGGTTAGCTGAGTGTTGGAGTGCCAAACACTGTTTTACCAATCTCTCTTCCCTTTTAAAATGACAAACGTGTTTCTGTCATGGATTAATTTTGATGTTTTGTTGTCTTGAGACAATATGTGCCTGCCATCTTGCCATCAGTAGTAGTAAGGGTTCCTGTTCTTTTACGACTTCACCAGGCTACCCAATACCTGAGAGACACACGCACAAACAGAATAAAAGGTGATTGCTGCAAATGACCCAGTTTGTACAAAAGGTAGCAGGTGACAGCTTCATTTCCAATTATTCATTATCTGAGAATTAGTTTTAGGACATTAACATTGTTGAGTGACACTTGTGGGTGGATGGGAGGTTATTCGGCCATTCAGTGAGATTATATTGCTGTGGACCCTTACAATATAATGAAGAGGTCAAAGCAATCAGGCATGCAGCAAAAGGAGACGCCAGGTATAGAATTAGGTATGAGTCACCTTTTTTTTTTTTTTTCATTTTATTTATTTCTTTTGACTCGTAAAATTAGACGTCGAGGGAGGACTATGGCAATGCTAGCAGTGCCTCTGAATGCTTGACAAAACCAGTTTGTAGCATGTAATCATTAAACCATGCCCCAGCTGATGATAAATTAAGATGACAGATTATTTAAAAATGTTACCCCACACTGAAACAGCCAAATCTGTATTGATCGATTGATTGATGACATTATCTAACAAATGAAAGCCAAGTACTCAGTGCATTGGATTGGAATAAGGGTGCACTCTTCCAACAGGTGTAACATTGATTCAAATGCATAGAAATCCATGAAATAGAGCAGAGCAGTGTCTCAGGGCAATGTTAATTTTTAATCACCATTCACAGAGTGTTGGTGGTTCAGCAGCTGCTTAATGGGTATCACTATGGATAATGTTAAAACTGAGACCACATTCTGTAGAGAAGATACTACTTATTTTATATTATTGTAAGGCACCACTGAGCAGGTGAAAATGTCCCTACTGTCAAAGGGTAAATCGATGAGTTTGGGTGTGTAGACGGGCTTTAGCTAATTTCCCTATCACTATAAAAACAAACAAAGTGATTCAACTTAAAATAATTTGTAACCTGGCTGCCTTAAAATCTTGAGATGGGCAAGCTAAGAAGCTAAGTTGTTTGGCCATTTATCTGAGTTCTTTCTACTTAAAATAATACATTGGGGTGACAAAGGTGAAGCTGACAAAATTTTGAGTGAGAGATTTTGTCTCAACATCCTAGTTGAGACAACATAACATGACTAGTCAAATCAATAAACGTGTATTGATATCTTCAGTTTGCACAAACATAAAAAGTAGTTTCAACTAAGCATCTTGTTGAATCAATTTACTATTTTTATATATATATACATATATTGCTTTTTTGGTTTGTCTCATTATCTCGCTTTAGCTCATTCAAAACACTGAACTGCATTATTTGCCCACACAGCTTTAGTTTCTATTTTCTAACAGTACCACATAAAATGGATTCATCAACAATAAACACTTTGTTTCAATTCAAAATTGACTGCGGCCTTTTTGGTATTAATCTACTTTAGAACTCTGAATATTATGACGAATGCAAAATGTTTCTCTGGTTATTAACATTAATCTAATACAACTGTATGCAAAACAGACAGTCATTGTAGATGCAAGGCAAGGGGCATAACACTCCCTAGTGTATGTGTTCTAGCTTGTAATGCCTAAAATTGCTGCTTTGGTTGGCTGAACAAAATGTGCAGAACTTGCAGATCCAATCCATACAAGCCACAGGACGGGTTACTCCACACTCAGTGCAGCCTCGAGCTCTGTAGAAAAAGAAAGTCAAAGTCAGATTGACATCTCTACACTTCGAGTTAAGTGTGCACTGACTGAAAAATACATTATCAGGTGGTGACATATAATATACAATCTGCAGCAATCAGGGTTAGCAAAAAGCTAAAACATTAAAACACCAAAACAAAAAGTTAAGAATGTCAAGGTTTAGATTCGCCAAAATGAATCTCTTTCCTACTGCATGTGTATTTTTCCAAACAGAACAAACACTATACTGTAATATCCGTACATTACTGCCACAGGGCTTCATGTATCAGAACTATGAAGAGTCACTGCAATTAATATACTTACTGTATAAAGATGTGTTTTGATTTAACCATGAATCAGCTATATGGAAATGGTAATAATCACTCCAAAGTCTGCCTATAGCACTGATCATCTGTCCATAATAAACGCTCATGTGATAGCTTGTCATAGTTTTCCATTGCTATTTTGTAATATTCAGTTGCAGGAAAAAATAACAGCAAACTAAGCATTACCGTACAAAACATTCATCCATCAAAAAATTATATTAAACATACAAATCAGGTTTGGCAAAAACAGACCACCAATTGAAAAATAAGGTGAGTAAAATAAAGAACATCCTGTGTCACACCAGGACTGTGCCACTGACTGCCAGTATTTTATTAGTACTTATTGCTGTATAAGTAATTTACCGACTTTAAGTCGACTTCAAAGAATTTCAGTGACAATGCTGGTTCAAATGCTGGTGAGTCACGTCTGACAATTTTAAAATAAATATGTAATATGCTCAGGCTTGAAGGCTTTGGAGGTCCCCATTCAGAGCTATACAGACAATGAGCTAAATTATGTATATTGCTAAAAAAAAAAGATTTCCACTGCTGTATAATATCAGCTAGAATTAGCTGTTGACCAATATAAACGTACCTGGCTGAAAACTAATGTGATTTGTCACACACTCGGGAGGCAAAAATATAACTCCATAGTTTAGCTGTGTAAACTAGCTGACCAGGAAAGTCAAGTTCTAAAAGTGCCAATAAACAATTTTTGGCTTTCCCATGTAATAAAATCTGCAGCTGGTAATTGGCTGCTGTTCGTTTTCTAACACTCACTGGTTTACTTTGACAACCCTGTGTAACGTTGATGTAGTTTACCAGTTAAATACCTATGATCAGCGTTCGATATTGAATACCACTTGTTGACAGCTCCTTAGTGTGTCAGTAGTTTAATGTGTAGTAAATCTCTCTTTCAGTTTAAATTATATTGCAATAAAGTACGGAGCCCAGAAAGTGTCATGGAGAGAAAAAAATTAAAATTGAATTCATGCTCTCGAATGAATAATCCCTCTCTTCTGCACAGCAGTGAGCAGGGACTTCAGCTAACTTGTGTTTTGATATTATCCAATGCTTTCTGGTTCATCTATTAGAGGAAACAGATCTCTCTGAGCCTCCAGCTGCTGCTCCAAAACACACCTGCTTAACGTGCCTGCATAACCAGGTTATGCACTCAGGATCATGCAGCCTGATTGGTCTAATTATGACGGACAGTCAGACAACTAATCTCAGACAACGCCATCAGAACTGATTCATATTAAGAGTTACGATTTGGAATCCAGGGGTGGCGCCAAAATATCAATGGTGCTTAAGCCCCTCAGAAGCCACAGCTGGTGGCTGTACCCTGGTATAGATGAACACACAGGAGAGACTCTTACATGTGCAGGGGGTGGGATTGGTTAGGTAAAAAAAAAAAAATTGGTGAATGGCTTTGTGCAAAGTGTCCTGTATCTGTTGGCTTTATGGGGAATGCCCATTATCAGTATTGTGCATCAACTCCATCAAGCATCTTTTTCAACAGCAGCCCTCGCAGGGTGCAGACTGGACTGTGACTGTAAATTACCTGTAATTATCATTCAGACCTGCACGCATCACACGCCTTTCCCAACACAACAATATAATATAGGATTTTTACTGTTTATGAATAGTGAAATGAAATCTGTCTAAAGCTTTCATTTGGAAATGGAAAAAAGAATGAACCGCTTTCAAATGGTTGGAAAGCTGTGTGCTATTTTCAAGACAGCATCGACCCACTCATGTCCACTGTGTTTTTATTTTCCAGCTCAGGTTAATGTGACTTTTTCTGCCTGCAGGCTTCTGGATAACACGCCTACGATGAACTCAAAGCTCAACTGATGTAAAGTAATGTTCAGTTGTAATAAGGGTTAAAGACTATCAATAGATCAGCAGTCAAAGCGGCCTCCTGCTTTACAGGTGGATCATAATCACTGTCCAAGGTGCTGATCCTGGTCCTCCAGGGATGCATGAACTTGCTGGTTGCTTGTTGCTACTTTACTTTTCATAATCAATGGAAATATTATAATTAACACTGAAACTGGGTAAAAATAACCCAGTGTCGGTGCTATATTGACCCAGTACTGGGTACCATGATTGACCCAAATTGGGTTACAATTGACCCAGTCATTTTTTAGTGTGTATTATTTAAGGGAGTTTACACACATTGTGGCTTTTGTCTCAGAGCTGCAATGTAGAAAAAAGCTTGATGTTCAGAACTTGTCCTGTGTGCGGCGGCAGCCTAGTTAATGATACCTACTGTATATTTTTTCATTAAGGAGTGGCTTTGTGGCTTTGTTTGGCCAGCAAGAGACAGAGCTTCACGCCAAAAACAATAGGCTATTAAGTCGAGAGCACAAATTATTAATTCGAGAGCACCAATTATTAAATCGAGAGCACAAATTACTAATTCGAGAGCACGAATGACACCTCCCAGGCTCCGTACCATGCAGACTGAAAGTACAAGAGAACTGTTACATTGAACTATACTGAATAATTCAGTGTGGACCTTTGGGGAAAGAGAGCAAAGACAAATCCCGTGACCACCGAGGGACCTGCCAACAACTTTTCTTTCCTTCTCTTTTATTTATTTATTTAGATATTTAAGTGCACAAAATAATAAGGGAGCAGACCCAGACCTTCCATATGTATATATGAATATACTAATGGATAAATCAACAACTGGACTACACAATCTAATCAACCCCTTGGGAATCATAGTTTACATCATTTAATCAGATGTTTACGGTAAACTTTCATTGTCAATGCTATTCCATTGAGGCCCATGAATACACAGGCTTTAATCCCAGCCAAACAACCGGTGATTCCACTATTTCAGTCAGATGGGCTTAACTAATGAGAAGCAAGCTGTTGTGGTATAGGATGGAATGAAAGAGTAATTTGCCTCAGTAGAATATATTGAGTACAACTGGGTACAGTTCACTGTTAACAGTTAACAGTAAACTGATTGTTAGTGATAACCTTTGTAAAATACATCACTTTGAGCGTGACACATTTAGAACATGTGGAGAAGGTAATGTTAAAGCCTTCAGCCTAGTCTGCAGCTCTATTCTAATAAACACATTATTCTTAAAGTTATTATTCAGTATTCAGCACATTTAGTTTAGTTAAACAATTGCCAAACTTGGTATTATGTAATACAGAGTCAACAGTAGATCAGTGCTGCAGTTCATGTTGAAGAAAAAATAAAATGAATGCTTTTGTGTGTTGTGCCCACCTTTTCACCAAATATGTTACTAAATATCCAATGAATGTTATTTGCTGCAACTGTTTTTGCTTTGGCTGTTGTTGGTTCTCCATGTATTTTATAGAAAGTACTGTATTTCAAAAATGTATTTTCAATTATTTGTATTTATGAAACTTAATTTCAAAACATATAAAACTGATATAATATCATACTGCACATTCATCTTGTTTGCCATCCGAATATGTTTGTCTCTCACTGGCCAACAACCTACAATTATCAGCCTGTCACAAGCTGCACTGCACACAATAAGTATTCTTGTTTCCTTATAATTTGCTACACACTAAACAAATCAGTGCTTTGTTTTGGGGCACGGAGTGACTGGGGCCATATTGTTTCAAACAGCATGACAGTTTGTTTCCTTGTCAGTGCAGTTTTATTTAGGGTCAGAGGAAGTCGCATTTGAAGACCGTGACACAATAAATGTTAGATTTTTTTAGACCTTCTGTCAGTTTGATCGCATGGAAAACAGTCAAATATTTTAGTGAAAAGAAGGTGGGGGAAAAAAACTATTTGAAGGCATTGTCTTGGAACTTAAAACCCACTCACTACTTAATCCACATTTGCAGTGGCAGTTCCCAACAATGTTTTAACAAGCACAGTGGGATATTAAAAGTATCTGTTGGTTATTTTTGATTAGCTGCCACTGAACTCTGACTGTAATCCCATAAGCTCACAGCCTCACAGACTCTGAACAAGTCTACTGATGGGAGGAATTGCAGAGGAGTTGTTCTTCTAACTAGTTCTTCTAATCCATCATACAAGGCTTATTACACATAACCTTGAATGGAAAAATCCTTGGATGGCCTAGATGTCCAGATGACTGTGCCATAACCAAAAGTGTATGTCTCTGCAACAGCAGACAACATGTCCATCAACCACCAAGTGTCCTTTGTTTTTTTTTTAGCAAGACTAATACGACTTGAGTCACTAAAGTTTAGTCCATCTTCCCTCTGCAGAGAAGAATGCATCAGCAAAGTGACCAGATCTCAGTGCTATGTGATTCATTCATTCTATGCATTGAGAGAGAACTGCATAACAGAGGCTGCTCAAAGAATAAAGCTTATTTTTTAATTATATGTAAATCTTGTCATTTTGCTGACGTTGAGCTTTTATCCATTTGAAGTGGGCCTAATGCATCCACGTGTGTAAAAATAACTGCCGCTCTATCAACTTGTGCACAAATGCAGTGAATCCAGGTTACCACCATTGGCAGATGGATATTGCCCCTTTGGCCTCATTAATATGTATTTTAGGAAATGGCACTTTTAAGGTGCAATTATAGGCGAGGGGATTATTCGGAATCAAACTTTGACCTATTTGCTGAGCTGGATAGCATCTTTGCGCCATGAATTTGTATAGGCAAAGTAAAGCAGGTGGCCAGAGAATCATTTTTCCAGATCCCAGAAAGCTATGTGATGTAAACAACGATATTGGTATTCATGTTATGTCGTCAATATTTAAAGAAACAAAAGATAAAAAAGAACCAAACCACAATTTAGCTCCTCAAATAATGGACAAGACAGACCCCAGGGAAAGTACAAAGTCATTGCTTATTTGTTTCTTTTTTTTATTGAACAAAAGACACCAAAGTTCTCACTTGTTAAATGTAAAATGTTGTCTTAAAACAATCAGCTGTACAAGAATTATAAACTGGCAAAACGTGTGCTACAGACACATTTCGGTCTGTTCCAAAAAGTATAAAAGTTTGATATGTATCCCTGATTGGCAAACCCAATACATCTTCTAATGATGAATAATTTTTGTGCAAATCCTGGGGCTAAAACCAAAATCTAAGCATCATAACATAAAAATTTAAATAATTGTCTGTTACAGCTCTGATAAATCATGGGGTGTAGCCTTTTCTGTTTGTTTATGTATATTTAGTCATTATACATTTACAAACACAGCAAACAAAGCATTTTTTCTTTAGCGTACTAGAAAAAAGGAAGAGTTCTACCTGTATGTATTAGTATAATCCCTACACTAAATATCTAAAAATCACTATTTCCATCATTTAAAGTGAAAAAATATATATTATGGATTCAACATTTTATAGTATGAAGCTGCAATGACATGGTTTGACCCTCAGGTAGATTTCCCCACGAGGAAAGAAAAATGACAGTCATCAATCATTCTGAGTCAGTCGGGGTTGATTGGCATATCTATCCTCATTCAAGATGTCTGTACCCATTAGTGAGCAAAATGATATGGGGGCCCTAATGTGTTTACAGGTGATTTTTCTATTTTCTCTGCTATTAGGCTGCTTATGGGTTAAACTTGACTTTTTCTTCAACTGTGAATATGGCTTAATGTCAAAGGTCATTAAGTGGTATATGACCAATTAATTAAAGTAATGGTTTGTTGTTTTTAATCTCCATATAACAATCTTCACTTATGTCCATTGAAGAATAGTACCATTTCTCAATCTGTGTCACAGAGGTGAGGCACGAGTATTTCCTAAACTAACCTGCCAGATACCAGATATATCAGTGGGGAATTTCAAACTAATGGAAACAACAGCATTTCTTACTCTTTTCCTGGATTCTTGGTGCGGCCTCCAGAGCCAGTGAAGAAGACGCAGTGGGAGGGAGTCCAATTTCCAACAGGAAGTGATGCGGCAGAGACTACTCCAATGTTACCAACAATTTTAGAGACTCAAGTTGAAGCACACATTTCTGCTTGATTAACAAGTTTGCAAATACAGCATTGCATGTACCATTACAATACACAATTTCCTATAAGAGATGTTGACACTACAGCATACTTACTGCTGACGACAAGAAAAAAACAAACCTCGTCTCCCAGAAATTATGTTTATATACTACTACTAATTTGCAACAGAAAGTACGTTATGAGAGTATGCAAAATATTGATCCCGAGCGTTTCAGCAAAATGTTCACTGACAACATAATTTGTTCATTTTTTTCTACAGTATTCACCCTTGCAAAACCAAAATCAACTTGTAGCTACTCAAGGCACTATTAATGTGTTCATGCTTATGTTTAGGCACTGAAAGCACTTGGTTGTCTTGGCCTAATACTGAAAGAGTTAAGCTTGAGATAGGGTGCTGTGAGTGCTGTAGTTGCCTAAACCTAACCACATGATGGACTCAAACCCCGGTTTCCAGTATGCCCACGCCCACGATCCACCACAACCACCTCCCAATGGCATCTGAGCGGGTACAAAAACGTAGCACAGGAAGCAGGGAAGTGTTTTCCCCAAAATGTACTTGGCAAAACAAATGAGTAGTATTTAAACTTAATTGCCATTTTGCATCTGACAAGTACTTGCTGAGGTAATTGCACTCCTTTTCCTACAGGTCCACCTTTACTAGCTGGCGATGTGTGGCTGGCGTTGTGGATTTGATACCAGAATGCAGCTTTCACAATAAATTCTGGATAATATTTAAATTGTTTTATACAAGGCGAAAAGTGACTGTGCACAGAAAAGTGGCAATATTTAGTTTGTTTTAAATAAAATTGCCTTAATGGCAATATTGAAGGGAACAAAGGTGTATTGGTGGAATTGGGTTTAGATGTGTTTGTGGAAGAGATAGTACTGTATATTCTTAACTGAACATCATTCTCTATCTCCCTGTATTGTGTTTTGGTTTAGTGTGTGGGCACGACTTTATTGCTGATTTAATTGTCAGTCTATGATCTGCGGGTCCTTGCCTTTTGATGGGCCATCATTATTATCATCACAGATTTACAACTGCGGGTAACGAGAGGTCAGCAAAGACAGAGGTTCAATGTCGTTCAATGATTGGATGATGGATGATTTGAAAAGTCACAGTTGGAGAATGTTTTTTTTTTATAACCTCTGTGTGTTAAGTATTCCCATGCACAGTAAAATGAATATCTCCACAGACAGTCATTACTGAAAATATTGTCAGACATGGAAGCAGTGATGTTGTTTTCACATAAACTCTCCCTTAGTGCAACGCTCCAGAAGTGTCACAATGTTGTTGTTTTGTTTTTTTAGCTTTTTCTATATATGATGAAACTCTATTGATCCATGTTGGTAAACTGAACCATTGCAATAGCAAAAGTAATTGGAAAGTGATTCAGCTGAGGAAAAAAGGAAATACAGACATACACCACTAACATCAGTTTTGTTTTTTGTGTCATTAAAATACAAAATTGTCATTGTCGATAACTGTTCAAAACAAGATATATGAGCATTCATGGATGAATTTAATAAGACATTTCTTTTTTTTACAATGGTGATACATCGTAGTTGTTTATAGGCTTAGGTGTCACATCCCCATTAGTTAAGAGTGTAATAAATATCATGGAGGGCTCATTGTTTGCTTGGTGCCATAAAAAGGTCGTGCCTTGGAGATTTCAGGAGTATCTAAAAATAAAATATCTTATCAAGGTTTATGCATAATTAATGATTGGTCATTTTACGTAAGGAGCAGGGGAGTTATCTTTCTCACTGCCCTTGCCAATCATCTTTGTCACTACAGAAGGTTTGGGTTCAGCCCATCTTATGCATCTTATAGCCTATATCAGCATGTGACCAATCATATTTAAATCTGGGAATCCTGTTGGTGTTGCTGTTGAAACAAGCTAGCCGTCCGACTCTTAACTGTCTAGAGTTAATATAGATTTGCTAAATGAATTACTAACCAGTTGTTGATCAAGAATGAAATCGTTCTTGGAGATTGCCTTCAAGGATGTGGTCGATGGGAGATGAGCAGGAGGGCAAAAGAAGTTAAGTTTACACACATTTATTTTTTAAGTGTTAATGCAATTCAATGAATAAAATTACTACATATGGTGATATACATACCCAAAAAGTACCTCACTCAAATAAAAAGTCAAGATGTGTGTGTGTGTGTGTGTGTGTGTGTGTGGGGGGGGGACAAGTCATCTCTTTTACATGTAAGAGTAAAAGAGAAAATTATAAATGAGGTTTATATGCATTATTAGGTTACTGTGTATCATGAATCTGTTCTGTCGTTCCTTCTGGTCACATCTCCAAATCAGTCTGAGACGAGCAGTTATGACAGCGTAACAAAGAAGACTATAAGGATTAAAAGTAAATAAATACAAAATACTAGTAACACAGCACATAAGTATATAGTTAAAAAAGGGATTTTTTTAAAACAAAAAGAACATCATTATTGACATAGTAATGACACATAAGGATGGCCTCATCAGAACATCCATCTCATTTTGCATGTATCTACATTCTGTCCGAGTATTGAATTCAGATGGGAAATTGGCCCAAGAATGAGGCAGTGATTGCTGACCACCCCATATGTTTCCTGTCATAGAAAACCTCAATAATCTAAAGAGCATCTGTCAAAAAAATAATACAGTCAGCAGGAGCTGTCCATTTCCATTTATGAGCAACATAATGCAACTATCTGAGAGCTGACGGGAAGCAAATAGTATGACTGCTGGTTATTTTGAATTTATGAATTTCTAAGTGGTACTCTGGGTCACGTCAGCCACACTAATTGTGACATGTTTTCATGAGACAAGTGCAGTCGGTGTCTGGTTTCCTCCAAATCTGCAATGTTACATCAAAATGGTGATAAACCTGGGGTTTGAACGAATGCAAATTTTGATAAATATACCTGCACAAAAAAGCCACTTTAATAGTGGCAAAAAAAACTTTAGATCTTAAAAAATAAAAGTTATAAAATAAGTTTAAAAAAAAGAAACAATTTTTGAAAATACACAAAACTCATGTAAAAGGAATTTGTTTCCAGAGAAAAAGAACTGATTTGACCACAATTGATGCTCATTGCTTTTAGTCTACCTTTCAGTCTTTCAGTTTTATTCAGGGAGACGTGTTTTGAGCACACAATGTCTTTCTCAGAGCACAACTTTTTTTTTTAGATATTCACTCCTGGGAGCTGCCCGGTGCAAGCAGCCTTGAACTGTTAGCCTTTGAGCATTTTCACCAGAGCAAAATGGAGTATAACTTCCCTTAATGGCACCTTAACAGTCGTCAACACAAAACAAGAAATTAACAACCTCACTTCTCTGCCACTTAGGCTACTGCTGTCCCTGTGTAGTTGTGGCTTCATGTTGAAATAATGCTGTATACAGTCTGACCATGCAAACAACGTCAAGAGGCATTACATTTTGCAGAAAATCCATCAAAAGATAAAGGCTTTAAAAGTCATAAGTGGATATTAAGATGTTGTACCAAACTTGCTATTACAATTGCTTATTTATTTTTATATACTAGTGTGTATCACAACATCTTATCCAGTTAATTATAGAATTACTGCCGCAATCACATTATCTGAATTATCAAATCATTGCCTTAGGCACGTACTGCTCTTAAGATGTGTAGACACACATCTTGCCTAAAGAAAAAACATGCCCAAAAACATGAGACCCATCTTATCCTGTTAGAGATTACAACACATTTCACTTGCTTATGTTACAGTTGATCTCATGTTAATTGGTGTCAAACGAATAATCCAGAATGGACTTAAGTTATTTTTAATGAACAATACCATATTCACATGGTTCTTCAGTTTATTTATTTTTTTTTACAGTATAAAATATTTATAGCAAGATGTCCATAACACTATTGTGATGCCTGACTACATCTAATACAGTGGGGGAAGTTTCAGATGATGTGGGGCAATTATCCATTATAGATTAATTAAACTTGCCAGACCCTTTGTAATCTAAATCTAATTGACTCATTAGAAAATAAATTGCATAAATTAATGGTCTGGAGAGTGCACGGACAAAAATAAAACATTATTTTATGCTGTTCGTGGCTTTCAGGGAACAGAGGAGCACTTGTTTGACATAAGGCACCTTACATGGAAAAACCTTTGGGAAAAAATAGGATAATAATAACATGATACAAAGCCATTGCCACTTTTAAAAAGTCCTTCCATTACTTTTTTCTGCAACCAATTGCTAAACAAACCAGCCTTATTATATTTTCAAAAAGCATTTATAAATTTTATTTACACATTATTTGTTGGCCGTTCCTAAGATGCCAATTTTTCTTTTAATTTAAACTTAATTGTATACATTAAAACACAGTGTATATTTCACCCTGCCATTGCAGCCAGGCTAGTATTAGACATGTATGATTAAAATAGAAGTAATTGATTTTGTTAGACTCCCTGTTAATGAAAGCCAGCAAAATAATTGACAATGTGCTCTCAGCATCTTCCACTTATGTATCCCTTGGCTGAAAGATCCTCAATATATAAATAAACATAAATGAGGTGCTGCTAACAGGAAATCGACGGCACACATCTTAGAATATAGTGATATATTAAACTACTTGCTGAAATGAATGGACACGCTATAGAAAGCCATTATATGCCCACCATTAAGAGTGCATCTTTTTAGAAATAAGCTGATCAGCACTTTTAGGGATGTAACTGCCATTCCCAGGGGAGATAGATGGCCCCCTGTATTCATTATCATTTGGATATGTGTAGAGTTGCTGGGATCCACAACACACGTGCTGATGTGACGCATTTAACGTGATGTGAACTACAGTTAGTTATAGCATCAGTACAAGAACATTTTAAATTGTTCTACAGTTAAGATTTTAATATAGATGTTTACAGTATATACAGTACACTTGGTTAATAAAGGCTAAGACCTAATGTAACCCTTTAAGCTAAACCCTAGTTTGTCTTAGCTTTGTTTTCGCTCCCTTTATTTGCGAGCTTATGGCATTGTCACGTCCAGGCTAGCTCTGGATAGTCAGAAATGCCATCATTTGTGATGCTAGCGGCATTGAATTTGTTCTCAGGCAGTTTATGACAAAGACAGTTAATGTAAAAATTGCCTGCATGTCCAACAGCTTTGAATACACTGCAAATATTTGTATAGAAATAGAGACAGTCTCAGTGTTCCGGAGACATTCTATACCTTTTAATGTCAAACTATGTAATGACATTGTTTTAAAAAAAAAAAAGAGAAGAAAAGGTTATTGATTCCTTTTTTTTTTGCTTGCTTTTTTTCATGTTTTGAGGTCTACAGTTCCTAACAGGAAGTAAAATATTGCGGTGGAGTCAGTGGGTTAGCTGTGGAATTCCCCCCATCTGTGTTATGTTTTATCATAAATTTACAAGGAGCAGCTTTAACATTCAACAGGTTTATGGATGTTCCCACAACCGACACTAGATGAGCAGGTAGAAGACGACTTGGAAACTGCCAGTAGTGTGTCCAACATATCTGAAAAGCCATTTCTTTGCTTTGTTATTATCTGATCTTGTGTAGACAAATGGGAAACAATGTATAACTTTTGAATTAGTTCCATAACACAACGAAATATGGGTGAAAGTGGATGGATGTGAGTAGTTTATGCTGCATAAATAAACATGGGTACTTGTGGAGAAACTGTGTTTCAAAACATACAGCACAATCATACAGCAATTACAGAGAGGACCTCAATGCAAAATTACACAATTTGCATAAGAGCTTCCAATACCTTCTCCTGATGCCTGTAGTGCTGCAGTGAACAACCTGAGGTCTCCCAGTTGATTACAGCGGGCCTGGCAGACACTTGCACAATGATTCATGCAATCTTACTCATCATTTTCACAGGATTGCTTCAATTATATGTCTTATTACACTGACTGTGATGCACTCAGCGAATGGGCTGTGCAGAAACAGGGGTAAAATAATGTCACCCTTTTTTGAATACCCCAAAACTTGCATTGTGATGAATTGTATATGGCTTAGAAAATTGTTTTTGAATGTTGACACTTAACAACAACTGATATTTGCACCATTTTCCACAAAATATGGATCTCAAACCTTCAGCAGGGGACATTTAGGAAAGACACTGATGGTGCAATGCATCAGTATTAACTTTGGTAATAACCTTATTAAAAAAAACTGGGTTCATGTTACCTTACGCATAGAAAAGCTACGCCTCACAGTTCTATATTGTGAGGGGGACTAAGGGTTTTAAGTTGAAAAAAAGCACTGGTATTGAATGGGTATTCTGTCTCTTCAGTTTGTATTCTGTAATTTGTGTCAGGAGAGAAAAAGTGAAGTTAAATAGAGTATTGAAGGGGACTTCATATCAGTGTATTTGATAGGTATCAGTATAAAAGTAATGGAGAAGAACCTAATTCAGTGGTGGAAAGTAACTCAGTAAATTTACTCAAGTACTGTACATAAGAACATTTTTGGGGTATTAGTATTTTCATTTTATGCTGCTTTTTACTTCTACTTCTACTAGTACATTTATCTTGCAACCACAGTTACTGGTTACTTTACAGATTGAGATTTTACATAGAAAACATATGATCAATATAAAATATGATGCATTGATAAAGATTAAACTGCCCAAAAAAAACACCAAACAAAACAAAATTGGACAGCCCACTTGTATGCTGCCTAAGGCTAAACAGTCCTTGCAGATATGAATCATATTTTCAGGCAAGGCTAGTGCAGGTCATCTTCTGTACCTAACCCAATTTTATAATTGTTGAGCGAGAGCTGAGCCAAAAAAAAAAAGGAAAGCTAGCTCTATGTGTGGAGGTAGAAAGGGCCAAGAAATCTGATAAATGATTAAACCGCTTATCTAGTTGCCAAACTAAAAAAATAACCCTCTTCCCTATTTGTTGATGTACTCTTTTGTACGCTTTGCTTCATCTTTCCTTAGACTCCCCCCACTGTATCTCCAGTTCCTCCCCTGCCGTTCCACCGCTTCTAAATCAGATTGAGAGTCATAGATCACCAGAGACTTCACAATAATTTATATGCAAATCGGATGCCATCTATTAGCCTTTCACGGAATCAGTTTAGATTATTGGAGAAAACAGAGCAATGCCTGCACCTGATCTTCTTTTACAGGCTCCCCCAAAGTGGAAGTGTATTGTCATAAAAACCCATTTCAGACAGCACCTTGAGATGTTTAAAGAGATTTACCCATACTTGTGATGCAACCTGATATCATGCCCTTACTCCCCAGGACTCATCTGATGGATGCTCGGAAATGTTAGGAATTAAATTTAAGATTAGCATAGTACTAAGTCTGTTTAAAGGTAGTCACATGTATCCTACAATACTGGAAGGTACAAAAGAGCACATAAAGGGACCCATGGAACATGTTAGATGTATTTCAGCTTGAATCAATTTGATCAGTTTAGTCACAAATTTCCTTTTAAGAATACAAGAATACAACATGTATAACTGAATCCCTGAATAGTGCTACCATAAGGTAAACTGTACCCATTGCGAATAAATAATAGCTTCGACCCTGAAATACTCATGGGGCATAGTGGATGTTTGCCATACACTATGCCATTGATTCTGCATACCTGTGCAGATATATTTAGCTCATATTTTGTGCACAGCAATAATATTTTGCTGTTGTTACAAATGATGACTAGTTTGGATGAAGGCATGAGCGAGTAATGGGTTAGGGTGCTGCATCTCTGCTAATTAAATGATGGTGAGCAAGCAGATGAGAGAAATGCTTTAATTTTTCAAAGGTGACATGCATCCAGGGACATTATGTGCCAGCTATCAGCATACATAACAGGTAGAGAGGTATTAGCTGACAGGTTTTTCTAATGAACGGCTGGAACACTGCAATGTTTTATCCATCTGCTGTCAGATCGTCTGGCCAAACATGTCAAAGCATTCACACTGTTGCTGTTGTCTCCACTACTGATGTTTACCTTTTATCATGTCAGTACACAGTGGCCTACTCCTACCAATTATTTGTTCAATTACCAAGACACAACACATACTGTCAGGGTAGTTTTAAAAATGTAAGTTTATAGTATCCATAACCAGCCAGGGTGGAAAAAGTACTAAAGTAAAAATGTATAGTGTTGTTCTAGTGTGCAAACATTATTAAAGAATAGTTCAGTGTCTCTTAATCATGCATTAAAACAATTATCACTTCACATTTAGATTTAGCAATTACTAATATTGAAAATACAATATCAATTTAAGAGAAAATAAGGAATCATTTAGGGCAAAAAGTACCAAAGAAGTTGCAATTATATGGTCAGTGTCTTTGAAAACAGTACTTCACCTGCAACAGCTCATATTATGGCTTACCATGCACTTTGCTAGAAGGCTAGCACAAAACACAAAAATGTACCAAACCGACCACAATAGGCCTTTCTCACAGCACAATATTTCGACTTATCATAATAGGAAAAACACAGGTGTTACTAATAACAGCAATGATGGCTCCATTCCATTCAGGGAGGGTTGCAACTAACAATAATTAGGCCCCTCACAAGTTAAAGTATTCATAGCGTGTTTGAATACCAGTCCAAAACTCAAAAATATTGAGTTTACTATCATAAAATACTGAGCAAATCAGCAAATATTCACAATTGAGAAGCTGATTAAATGATGAAACTAATGCTTTTGTTTTTTGCTTAAAAAATGACAATCAATGTTCTATCCATCGGCAAAAGAGTTACTCGACTAATTGTTTCAACTCTGCTATACATTCACTTGTCCCAGCGTGACAGTGAGCCTCATATCATATATGATATGAGAAACTTGACTCAGTGAAGCACTGCAGGAGAAAGGTGGCTTTACCTGCCAACAGACTCTGGAAAACATCCCCGGAGGGTCTCCTTAATTGTTCAGCAATATGTATAGCTTCACATCTAAAACATTGACAAGACACTATACCTCTTTTATTAAATACCATACATGAGATCAGAGCATATATTTGACAGTTAACTGATTTGCAGAGTCCAGTGTTAAAAGTAATGAGACATTCAAAAGAATCAAATTTGAATCAGCACCTTAAGGATTATAATAGGAGGCCCCTGTCAGTTTAAGTCACTTTAGTGGTTTGTTTTACAGGTGCATTATTGTTTTATGTTAATGTGCTGTCTTTAATACAAGTGCAATCTCTCGGTTTGCTTTGTAATACTTCCAAAAAGCAATATTAATCCTCTGTATATATAAAGCAGTATGGTTCTTTTTATAGTATTTGAGGTTGACAGTTCTCAGTAATCATAGTTGTCCATGTGATGTGTGAACTCTTTTCTGCAGCAGCTTATCCATCCTCCTTGGGCGGGGTGGCGGGGTGGTGGAGGCAATGTTATTTTTCAACTTGAATCATATGTGCTACTGGTGCATGCATTGCAACTGATGATTCATTTTAAAAATTCAATTTTGCAGCTTAAACACTATCTGAGTGTAATGGGAACAGGAATATTAAGCATTGCCAAATTAAAACTATCCATAACACTGATTAAAAGCACCGCTCTGAACACACACGCGCAGGCACACACGTATATATGCACACACACTCATACAGAAGAATAGGAAGTGTTTCTATTGTGCGGTGCTGACATCTTTACTTTAATTCAGAAAGATTCACAAAGCAAAAACCATTAGAGAGCGGACCGTCAGGGGAGAAACTTAGCTTCACATTCAAGGCCTGGTTTGTATGCTTGATGGCCACTTATTCAGAAAACCGTGTGCTTGTGTCACTCTGGATGTTTCTTTGCAGTTTTATGAGCACAGTAATCTCTTTGAACCACAGTCATTTGAATGATCTCACATTCTTTTAAATATGAGGGATATAAAACATGTTTAACTGAGCCTGTGTCTCGCACATAATTGAGTTGACCTTTATATCTGCACATTAATATTTTTTTAATTAATTTATATTTTTACCTGTCATGGACTGAGAGCATGGATTTTTCATTGCCTGTTGCCTGACAGGAGTATTACTCTTTATCTTTAAAAAGGCATAGTATGTTCCTGCATGGACACTTAATTCATTTACTTACTTATTTGGTAATAATGCCTGAGTAGAAACTGTCACATTTAGTTTTAGTCTGTAGGGAACATTTTGCTACATGGTAGCTTACAGAAAATAGTGCACTTTCTCACTTCAGTTTTCTCGTTACCGTCGTTTACTGTATTACCTCCCCTGATCTGACTATTTGACCAAATATGTTGGAGCATTTACAAAATGTACAGTTGCTTGAAAAATGAGAGAATAAATCACTTGTGAGTATGGCTCATTGAACAGATCCTTGGCAATTTGAAAAACAGTCTGTGTCCTCTCCTGTTTGCTGACGTTGATGAATTTCTGCTACATCAAGCAGCTCAAATTCAGACTGATGTGTTATTGATATATTTTATGACTTGGTATGTCTAAGGATGATGCATTTACCAGATGTAGAAAGGTAGTGTGGAATGTCAAGTGTTGGTGTCCACAGTGAAATTAACATTATGAGATAATCACGTGACCGCTGAATTGAGTGAACTGGAAATACTTTGTATTTGCAATGATTTAAAGATGTAAAACAGACACATCAACCTAGTAACAGAGATATCCAGGAACACATTATATGTTCTCTATATGTGACTTTCAATGCAGTATTCATGAATAAAATGGACAATCTTCGATAACCGTGCATAAGTAAAAATGACCATTTTTCTGACATCCCATAATCACATTTAGTTGGTATCATTCGGAGATATCCACATGGCCATTTCTTTTATACTATAAAAAGAACTAAAAAAGAACCCATTTTGCACTAAGCTTGGATAAGAAATTATGTATAAATGAAATCTTGGAGGTGCGTCTGTCCTTCTGCGAGCCTTTGTGACTCATTTGTGTGTATCTTTGCAGAAGTGTAATTCTTGCCTTAACCTGAAACTTAACCTGTGTCACTGAAAGTGAAATGATAACTGCGCCTCTTTTTCTCCACCCAACAATCTCCGGCATCAGAAACTTATAGAGAGAAAACGCCAGCAGCCCATGCGGACCCATTACAGTTCTTGGGGTCTCCAGGAGGCATCTCCGTAGCTGCCATGGCCCTCGACGTATAGAAACATTTTTGAGGTGTATGTCAGCTATGGTGTAGCTCTGGTGGGCAGGCTGCAACTAAAGATTATTTTCATTATTGATTAATCTGCTGATTATGTTTTCAGCTCTTTATAGTGAGGTTATCTTCTCACATCTATGGTATAGCTATGGTACACCATGTACAATATGGAAGATGACTGCTGCTTGAAAACGGCTGTAAAACAACAATTAAACATGTCCTCATACCTAAACGACAGAATAGGTTGTTTGCCAATGACTCCCAAAATGACATATATAACCATTGGAAAAACAACCAGCGACAGGTGTAGCGGACCTTCGTCATGGTAACAATAATAAACATTTTGTTAGGTTTAGGCACCAAAACTACTTGGTTAGGTTGTAAGTTAAGTTACATACCTGAGTTGAGTTACGTCACGTGACTTCCGACTTAAGTCACGTGACTTACTAACATAACTTACTAATACATACACTTACTTAATGTTACGATCTGACGTAAGTTAAAATAAGTCAACATTGACTTTTGGCTTCACACAGGACACAAACAGCGGTCTCCTGGGTGAAAGTCCTGTGTTTGACCCATCAATCCAACATGGCCTCCTCCATCTCGTCCTCCTGTGCTCCCGTCATAATCACAACAGCCACTAGAGGTCGGCTCCTAACAATAAACGAAAATATGGGTCATAATAAGCTGCTTGTACAGACGACCTATACAGCCATATTTTTGGGGAGGGCGGTCTGATTTAAACATTACATTTTAATTAATGGCAGCCTTTCTGCCTCTGAAAGGGCGGGAAGGTTCCGGAGTTGTTAATGTTTTAAGAATTCCACTTGTATGAGGTTCACAAGATTTTTCAGTGACTTCTCTGTCTTCCAAGTTTGAACTACTTTCTTGAAATGCCGAATCTTTGTAATTCTTTATTACATTTATGATCAAATTCAAAGACATTGACTATGTGCACAATAGTGGCTATGGCAGCCTCACTCCCAGTATATTGACATCGGCTTTCAAAGGCCTATCTCAACCAAACATAAATGCATGTACAGGGTCAAAAGGTCAAAATGAAAACATAAAAGGTTTTATCAGTTAAAATTGATATTGCAGCATCTGTAGCGTGACTAAAAATGACACCTTGTGAGGTTCACTTGGGTGTGAATGTACATTATTCAGTACGTTTTCCTGTCAGTCCACTTTGTCTCCCTTTTTCTGTCTTCCCACATAGCCTCCATTCAAATAGAGCAGTACAAGATCTTACTTTGCAGTATCCATCACACTATCTTAAGGTAAATGGATCAGAGGATGGACACCAGTGACAGTGTGTTTGATCAGGCATCCTGTGCTGTTTTGCACGCTGACCACGCGCCTTGTTAACTCATAACCTCAGCAGAGAGACTGTTTTTTAATCTGCATCCATGAAGTGAGTTAGACCAGACTTCCTGACCACAGAAGGCTGTGATGTTAATTAAACAGGATGGTGAATCAAGATGACAGTGATTTACACAAGTTGAAATATTCTTTCTGTAATCCCTGACATCAAGTCTTACATAACAGTGTTCACTGTACAGTCAGTTGTTAAAATCAGCTCTCAGGGTCAGCATTTTTTTTTTAATGATAAACACTGTTTTGACCAAATGTAATATTATGTGGGCTCTTTCAAGAAAATCTACTCATATTCTCTGACATACCCGTAACGCAGCACAGATGACTGTATTCATGTAAGTATATGAATAAATAATGGAACCCTGTAGCTATCAAAAGACCACCATACTGGATGCTGAATGACATTCATTTCATATGCAAGTCAATAATTGCACATTGATTTAATATTTAATAGAAGTTATTTTAAAGTAAAGGCACTTACTCTGACTCTGACTTTGTTTGTATATTCATTTCACGGTATTTAGGTTAGCAAATCAAATTCCTACCAAAACATAATGTGTTGAAGAATCGAGTCTATCTCAGTCTTGATTTTCAAACATGAAACACAAAGGCTGGGAGTCAAGAGCGGCTCAGTTGACCTTTGGTCCCCTCTCAGAGGAACCCTGTGGCTGAACTGCAGTGAGATCAGTGGCTTTTTCAACATGATTAAGATATGTGCTGTTGAACGCTGTCGAAGTCTTAATATTAATGATGGATAGAAAGATGCCTCTGTGGGTATGGGAGTATATATAAAGGTTTGTAAAGGACTATGAAATGACAGATGGACTTCAATCTTAATTTTATGTGATAGTCAGAGATGATCGAAGATCGATGCCACTCTCATGTCTGTCTGCTGGAGCCAGAAAATGGTTAGCTTAGCTTAGCATAAAGACTGGAAACAGGGGGACACAGCTAGCCTGGTTCTGTTAGAAGGTTAAAAAAAATCCCCACCTACCAGCGCTTCTAAAGCACACTAATTCATACGTTTTAAAAACAGCAGTGGCAAAAGGATTTGAGTGGATTTGGACAGCCTCTCTAAATTGCTAGCATGATCACAATATATAGTCAAAATGCAGTTTTGGCTGCTGTCTGTGGTTTACTTTCTGCTTTTGATTTGCTGCCCCACAGTTGCTTGACTTTCATGTTGTGCATGAGGAAACAGTTTCGGTGCTTTGACATAGCATGGTTTTGACAGCTGTGTAAGCAGAAGGCAATGGTACGATAAACCTGATGATACTGCAGGTTCACACAGAACTTTCATTAGTAAAAGTTCTGTAAAAAAAAAATCATTATGCACAACATTCTCTCTTTCAAGCTTCTCAAATTTGAGGATTTGCTAAACTGAATATCTTGGGGGTTTGGATTTTGGTGAGACAACAAGTCTCCATTAATTAGAAATCTCAGACACACAAACAGCAAGGTCAACCAGATGGACCCAATTTACAAACAGTTTATGGTGAAAACAAATTGCATGTCATGAGAAATACAAAAAAATTGCAGACATCTCAAGCACGCAGACCTTTCTGAATTTAGTCATACGTTAAAATTGCTTTATTTACCAAATAAATATTTGCTTACTATCTAATTAGTATCCCACTATTTCAGATGTCTGAACAAAGCAATTATTGTTAAGTGAAGTTCCCTGATTACCCTGTGATTACTATGTGCTTCCTTATGCAGCATCCAAATTATTTTTACAGTACCACAATGATCTACAGTGTGAATAAATTGCATACCTAGCCTAGAATGGTAACAGAAATTACTGTAGTAAAAAACTGATCAGCTGATCTTGATTCTGTTTACTGATTGATAATGTATCAAGGAAACACGATTGGACACTTATTGTTGACGTCTCTCTGTTTTATGTTATTGTAAACAGAATCTCTTTGGGTTTTGTGTTTTGGTGGGACTAAATAATACATCTGAAGATGCCATCTTGGGCTCTGGGAAATTGCAGCGGGATATGTAGATCAAACGATTATTTTCATTATCGATTAATCTGACGATTATTTTCACGATTCATCGATTGTTTAGTCTATAAAATGTCAAAAAACTGTGAAAAATGCTCATCACAATTTCCCAGAGCCCAAAGTGACGTCTTCAAGTTGCTTCTTTTGTCCGACCAACGGTCCAAAACCCAGACTCTTCATTTACTGTTTTAAATAAAAGAAAATCAGCAAATTCTCACATTTAAGAAGCTGGAACCAACAAATGACTCTACAAATGATTGATTGATAAATAACTTATAGTGAAAATTGTAGTTGAAGCCCTACATCAGACTCAAAAAAGACTCTAAATTGAGAAACAACATGCAGGAAAAGCACAGGATAGTCTACTAGAGTCTTGCGTTTGTTCCCGCAGTCGGGGTGTGCTGTGGAGCTGTTGGCGTGCAGGGTGTGAGTGGGAGAGATGAGTACCGGTGGTGGGACGTCACTTTTTTCTGCTGCCCACCTTGGCACACAGCTAGCTTGTCTTCAGATCAGAGCTTTGCCATGAACTGGAGGTTGGCAATGAATCCAAGTGGCCGGGGGAGATAAGGCAGCCTCTGGGACATTACAGATGCAGGCATTAGCTGAGTGGAGACTTGATGGAGAGCAGGGCAAGCTGAGGCCTTTGATAATGCTGCCGATGTTTACTGCCACTACTCAAGAATGGGGCATCTGCTACGCGGTCAAGAGACTTCAGACTTATACAGTCTTGTACAGACACAGGCCCTCAACAAACCTGTCAGTGCACAGGCAAAGAATGATCCGATTTTTTGATGTTGCTTATTATTTGCCATGCTGCCTCTCTTGAGGCAACTGGCAAAGGCGAACTGAGGAAAAATCAACTGGCAAAGGCGAAGTGAGGAAAAATCTTTCAATATGGTATAGTTCCACATAAAATTCCACTGTACTTTAGTGCAAATTACTCTGTTATATAATATTTATATTTAATCAAATATAGTCTTTGACAAGCCTTTTATTATCCAGCTGCCTTTCAGTGCTCATACCCATAATTTTGTCGAGGCTCAGTGTGGGTCTGCCTTTCCTCCTTCCTTGTTCCCAATTTTTTTTTCCGCCTTACTGACATGCAGGCGATTCCCAGTGGATTGCTACGATTTCAGCTCTCCGCTTATCTGACAGTTACAGTTCCTGTCCCATCCTGAATCTAACATTTACTGTACCATCCGTCTCCCTCTTCACTGGCTTCAAGTAGCTCTGCCATTTACCATTTGTGCCAAGTCTGCAATGCAAAAAGACAAGGGGGGAGGAGAGCAGTTGACAAAGTGGCCGTCACTCTCCAGTGGTGTTTCTCGGCTGAGTAATTCCATAGCTGGAATAAACACTAAATATCTAAAACATAATATGATAACACACAATGTTATTTAATGTACTCATTAATTAAAAACCTCAGACATACAAACAGCATGGCCAACCAGCTGGGCCTAATTTACAAACAGTTTAATGGTGATAAAAAATTCTAAACTAAAAATTGCAGACATCTCAAGCACAATGGCCTTTCTCAATACAGTCATTTTACAGTCACATTAAGGATCTTTTTCAGAATATGTATTTGTCTTCTTTCATATAGCAGCATCCCACAATATCCGGTATCCAAACAAAGCAATTATTGTTAAAGAGATGTTATAAATCCCTTGTGATGTCTATGTGTTTTCTCATGCAGCATGTAAAATATTTAATATTACCATAAATATGCAGTATCAACAACTTGTGTGTCTTATTTTAGATTATACCAAACAATAAGTCTATAGAGCAATACCCATCAAACTACATAGGCTTTGAAAGGTAACAATATTATGATTTCAATAGCAACAATTCATTTTAATTTTAAACTAATCAGTTGATCTTTTTTTCAGTTTACTGATTGATAATGTATCAAGGAAACACAATTACACACTTACTGCTGACTTAAAGCCCTAATTCATTTCACAGACAGGCCACTGACTCACCAAATTAAATACAGTGATATCTCTTGGTCTCAACCTCTATACTTCATGGTTTCAAGGTTTCATTTAATATGCTCCATCCACAAATTAACAGGATGTAATTTGAAATTTAATATGGAAAAGCCATATAATAAAGGGTCACATTTGGTGTGGGATGAAAAAGTGTATAATCCATCTTATGGACCCTGCCATGTAGTCTAATCATGCACGGTGAAGTGGACTGTGGACTAAAGTACTCTAATCCGTCCATCCATCCGGCTGCCTGTCTGTCTGTTGTTTTATTGCGTTACATTTGCTCACGTACTCTTTATAATTATAATGTTTTTGTGTCAACAAGATACTTTTCACATTAGATCTTTTTTTCTGTCCCAGCTCACATTGGGGCTCAGGTGCGGTATACCTTGGACAGGTCGGCAGTCTATCACAGGGTGGCTGCTAATTATCATCAGTATGTTCTTGTCCAGATTCAAACTTTTGGGAAAACTCAAGCAGAGTTTGGAGGGGTGATGGTGGTGGACACGAGGTACTCGGCAAAACTTTTTTTTTACATTTTCTACATTTATGTCAACATAAGTAGCTTTGTAGAGTATGTGGTCAGGAAGGGTAGTAGTACAGTCTGGTCTTAGACTGAGGATGAGATATTGGGCTTTGGTGACGATTAGAGAGGTCACATTCACTTGCATTGAAACAATGCTTGATCTCCAGTGCTCCATCAAGCAGACATTTTCTAATACATAATACACAATTACTATCCTGATCCTCACACTGTTGTTTTACAGTTACAAAGCTTTAAAAAAAACGTCATATTCCAGTAAATGACTATGGCTCCCCAAACAGCTCACCTCCAACAGAGTTTGTTTGCCATCAAGCTTTTGCTCTGCCTGTTCTGATAAATGTAATGAAAAAGGCAAAGGAAGTAAACTGAAGTGTAACCCTTCAAAGCTTAAATAACTAACTTGTAACATATGAGACCTGTATGTATCAGAGTCCAATCAATGATTGGTATCATGTCAGTGGTGAAGCAGGTCTTACCCTCAACCACGCTGTGCTAACAACTCTCTCTGGATATTGTAAACTATTTAAAATCAATAAAATGTTTCCTCTGCATAGAATTGATCAGTGATCATTTTAAGGAGTGCCACATCTCTGGCCTTTGGTGACAAGGCATAATTGATTTAGTGATGATAGGAATTGATATGGGATTACCTTATTTCCACAAAAGGGGCTTTTTTTCACCATTTCTGCTCGAATGCCTAATGGAACTAATAGTTTTACTTGCTATGGATAATGTCATTATAATTCTTCTTAATTGCAGTGTTAAGGGAAACGTTTATTAGGTGGTACGTATGCCTTCAAAATTAATGCCTGAAGCACTTAATAGGAACTCAATAGTGCATAGATCTACAGTGCATCAAGCTGTGTCTTCATAACTGTTTTGGCTTGTGATTGTCTTTCACAGCAAAGATAATTAGGCTTTCTAATGTTGGAGCAAATGTGCCTAATTTTTAATGTAATACTCTGAAGAGTAATACAAAGCACACTTTTTTAGACCACTTTTTTTTGTTTGTTATAGAACTCAAACACTTCTTTTATTTGCTGTATTAACATTTTACCACTCAACCCACCTAAATTTTGTATTCGTTAACTATTGATAAATGTGGAAAAGTTAAATCTAAACCCTGGCGACAATCCCATTTTCTGTGAGAGACTCTGCCATGAGGCCAACAAGACTTTTTCCTGTAGTATTACCATTCCTTTTCAGAAGCGTCTTGCCAGTGGCTGTAGATGCCTGAAGCTATTTTGCCCTGTGGGAAACATTTTCTCTAGTGACTGTTGCCAATCTCTTACCTACTTCCAAAAGGTCGGCGCCAATTCCGTCCTTGCAGTCGAACATGTGCACAGCCCTTTTCTTGCATCCAGCTCACCTAATTATCCCAGTGCTATGAGGCATGTCAGAATGTATTCATCTTGCGACTGCCAAGCCAGTTCCCAGCCTGTACTCTTTAATTGGTCTTCATTATAAAAAGGTATATGGATGCAAAACAACGCGCAGGTAAAGGCTTTATATTTCTTGTTTGTATGTTGCACGCTGAAATAGTTGATAGTGTGTGTTTACAATAATGATGCTTGTGCAATTATACGGAGGAAGCTGCTCATAAAGCATCTGTTTTCTTTTTGTGCCACAGAAACACACACACACACACACAAGTATAAGCTGAATATAGAAGATGAAGGGACTTGTTATGTAAAAAAAGAAGGGATTATCAGAATCTATTACAGTTTATAAACCTAACAATAGCACACCTTTCAAAGATAACCAGTGACTTATACATTGTATACACTTCCTGCCGCAGCAGCAGTTTGTCAGGAGTAAAGAGAAGAAGATTGAGTACTTAGCATGAGCACAACTACTGTCATTGATTTTCTTGTCTAAGAATTTCCTTTTTTTGGCATTAAATTATTTATGAGTTACAGAAATCTGTTTTTGTGTCCAAATGCCACTTGATAGCAGAGTTTGACAGTAAGCAAATAATCACAATACTTGAGCTGCGGCTAATGATTATTCTTCATCTTCATTTATCTGCCTTTTTTCTGACCAACCACACAAAAACCCCAAAATGTTCAGTCAGCTATCATATATGACAAAGAACAGCAGCAAATCATTTTTATTTAAGCAGCTGGAACCAGCAAATTAAACAATCAATTGATCATCAAAATATTTGCTGATTCAGTTTGCCATAATTGACTAATCGTTTCACCTCTGCTTGACACCATCTGTTGATTGATCACACTTAGTGAAATTGCAGTCCTTCACCCACTTGGCTGGTTAGTCAGTGAGGCACGTATTAATAGATTTTTCAATACAATAAATTCATATATTAAGTAAATCTAGGACACACATTTAAAATCCAGGCATATCTGGAGCAATGACCTGAACTTGACAAGATTCATATTCTTTTTATTTATTTATTTATTTTCTTTGCTGTGTTTGCTGTGACCACAGCATGGCACGGCAAGTGATAAGCAGCATGGTGAGAGAGTCGGAGGGATTTATCTGTAGCAGTGCCGAGTGGGGAGCTGATACAGGGTTTAACACAGATGACTTGTTTTGACAGTAAATGAACAGAGGAGGATGGAAATGTGTTAACAGCATTATGCAAAACAGGAAAATGTATTTAATCAGGAGTGGATAGTAATGCCATGCCAAAAGTGTTATGTGTTGATAATTACGACTTGGGTTACTAAAATATAGCCCAAATTGCTAAGAATTAAAATATTATGGCACATTATTTATGTAATTATGACCATTTTTGATTCATCCTAGAACCGTAATACCACAATAGTATTCATTTGTATACCTCGTTCTACAATCACATATGGAAATAGCGCATGCATGGACCCCTGGAAATGAAACTCAGCAATTCTGTGTATGTTAAATTCAGAACACATCTTACTTGGACAGGGCTTTTCAATTGTTTTGTTTAGTGCTTGGATGTTGCTGCTACTCTACTAAGTGTAGAACTTTAAGTCAGAGTTTTTTGAGAGCAGGTGGCCATCATGGGGATGGTCTGTCTGTTCAATCTATCAGGTCATGAGTTCTGTCTTGGAAAATAACATACTTAAGCAGCAGAGCAGAGAGAAGCTGATCAGGTCACTACCCTCACATATTGATCATGCTTTTGCATTTTCGTGGCTGGCTTTGACCACAAAGGTTACTTCTCTTGGTTGAGAAAATAAGGAATAGAAATATCCTAGCATTACGTTCTACATTCGGTCGAAAAGCAATTCCCCCACTTTCATTCTTTACTGTACTTTAATTCATTCTAATTATTACAGAATTTACTGAGTAATTGCTTTTGGATCAGAGGAGCTGAAACATCAAAAGGTAATTCATACAATTTCCACACCTACATTGAGAAGAGAGTAACGACATGAAATAAAACCATTGAAAACTGTGTGATTGGACTGACCTTTTGGGACTGCACAGCAGACACTATATCTGTAAAGGGATCACTTCTGAGTCTGCGCGTGTTAGCTCATTAAGTATCTATGTATGCAGTTTTACATTAATGGTATACATTTTTTTGCCATCCAATTTTAATTTTGAGAAATCACTTTTACCTTGTTGCCAATCTTCCTCATATAACTGGAAATTGGCATTATAGTTCAGTCTTTCAGCTAAATATAGCCTATTTAGTGAAATGTCAGCAATGATTAGAGAAATAGTGTATATAAATTGGTTATATTGAAACTAGTTTGCTGAATAACCTGTTGAGCAGCAATATGTATATTATGACTCCAAATGTGTGTGCATTCTCAGCACATATCTACCTGTTAAATGCACTCTCAATCAATCTTAATCATCTTAGTTGTAGTATTTTCAATATGTACTGTGTCTTTTTTGTGTTCAGCATAATCAATAGTTCTTTTGTGCTTTGCCCCAGTTTTTCTCTTTACTCTCATCCGGAAATGATTCAAGGGAACGTAAAGTCATTGACCAATCCAGGCCAAGTCAGGCTTATTTGTATAGCCCAGACAATGTCTGACAATGGGCTACATTTCCTAACGCAGACCAAGCTGACTAGAAAAAAAGTAATTTGTCTTTACAGAAATTCAACAGAAAGTCATGACGGTAGAAATACAGAAAAAAAACATGGGGATTATAATCCGACAATAGGTTTATTATAGTTGCAATACTAATGTTGTAGATTCAGTATTAAGAGGTCCACTAAGGTCAGTCCAAGGAATGGGTCCAATGTAAATAAGTAAATTAAATATTAGTCATTGAGTTCTTCACATCATTTTAAATCAAGGTATTTTTTGACAATAAGAAAAAGCTAAAAGTGATGAACTTCAATAATGTGTTTTACCTCGGAGGACTGTTTAGAAACAAAACTTGAGGCGCCACCAAACAGCAAGGCAATGGACAACACTAAAATCACAACCTGTTACATTTACTCCCCATGCCATTTTCAGGCTTGGTAAATGACGGTGGAGAAACCTGATGTGACATTACCTTACACAAACTGTGTGTTTCTGCCTCAAACCTGATACCAAATGTACATTTGTGCTCTCCAATGTTAATGTAAAACTCACTCTGACATTTATTTAAAATCCAATTTAGCTCAGGTGCTAGGGGGATATCAAGTCTTGATGGAGTTTGGTGTCACCTCTCTAATGAAGGAACCAATGCAAGGACTTAGAGGCTGATGAATATGAGCAGATGTCAGAGAGTGATATGACACATATTCCATCAATTTAGCTGTGTACCTGCAAGGAAATAAAATGTATGAATAACTCATTTGGTAAACAGAGCAGCTCATATAGCACCACAAAATTGTATTAAACTAGAAACTAAATCATTCTGTATGTGTGTGTGGCATTTGTGTGTGTACATATATATGTGGGTCATTTTGATAGAATCTGTCATTTGGACAGTTTGAGTTAGAGAAAAACACACTTGATACTACACAATATCCAACATTACATTTTTTTTTTACAGGATTTTCCCTGCTCTTATTTTGGGAAGTTGTAAAATTGGTAGTTACTAATTGTAACTACTAATTAGTGTCTTTGCAGGACACATACAATGGACCTCTAAAGAATTAAGCACAGTTGTTGAAATACACTCCAGGGAGAGATGTAAAAATAAGGTGTGGGAAAGGCAAAGTTCCCCCCTCTTAAAATGAAATGAGCCTATATGACTCGTCTTGTAGAAAATGCCAGATTTTGACAGAAAGGCAAAACAGTATAAAGGTCTTATCTTGATGACCTGCTTAGACTGATATAGCAAAATATTGGCATTTTAATAGAAATGCCTCCTGACATTTCTGTCATATTCTAATTCTTTTCTGTCAAGATGACCTTTTCTTAGCCTCTACTGTGAGCATTTCCTCATGCTCACATTATCAAGATGCTTTGGTCCCTCTTGTACACTTGCAGTGGGAGTATGCTATGTTTTAAAGTGCTGTAGAGTTGCATTAAAACTGCATCCTCAACAAAAGTATTCAAGAAAATAAGTACTTGAGAAAATACAGGGCAAAATGATAAGTAATTTCAAAGTGCAGAGATTTGCTTTGAAAGACAGTTGTTTATTTCTTAAAGGTCTCAGTCATGTACATCACTGTTTGTCACAGAGACGCGTTGTCTAAATCAAATCCAAATTCATTCATGTTCACCTGTCTATTACTGCTCGTCTGTCAAATTAATCTGCAACATGACCTTTACAGCCATCATTTGTCCTGTGACTGAAGTTCAAAAGAGATACAAGTGTTAGTGTGTGAATACTGTGCATGCATCTGTGCAAATGTTGATGTGTCACATTGTTGTTGTTCATGACATTATTGTAAATCAAAACCAGCAGAAAAAAAGAATGCTCAGCCATAGCTTAAAAAACTTTCCTTCATTTTTGAGATATTCACGCATTGAATATTTGTCAACTTGTTCCCAGACACATCAATGCACAATGCACACCAGTCACACGCTGCTTGAAAGCCAATTTAATTAGCCAAGCCTCTCACAACATTCTTAAACAAGACATCTTAAGACCTAATAAGACGTCAAACAATTCTGGCATATTGTCACCAGGAAATCAGCCACATTGTGTCTGAATGTGTGTTGGCAACCTTTAGCGAACGCACTGGGCTTCATTCCTCAAAGCCTAAAGCACAGCATCAGTTTGGCACAGTATCTCCAATTTCGAGCATGCTCACTTCCACGTGACGTGAGCAAGTCAATTGCCACTGGAAACAAGTGAACTTATTTTGACACATTAGCAGATCTCTAGGGATGGCAATGCTGTTTGGGCCACCAACAACTAATGGATGGATTGCCATGGAATTTGCTACACACATCCATGCCCCCTTCAGGATAATCACTTTGGTGATCCTGTAACTTTTCTTCTTTTCATCAACTCAAAACTTTGGTTCATCACTAAATACCTGCACAACTTATTACACTCCCATTAGCATCAGTTGTTCTTTGTGTTTAGTGCTATATAGCAAATGTTAGCATGCTTACTTGCTAAACTAAGATGCACACAAACATGATACCCGTTAAACATCAGCATATTAGCATCATCATTGTGAGCATGTTCAAAGCATTGTTGTGACAAAGTACAGCCTCACAGAGCTGTTAGAAGCAACTGTAGACTCTCAGTCTCGTCTGCATATAGCAACAAAATAGCATTGCCTTCCAATCATATCACTAAATTAGCAAACCTAGCTGTATTGCTTAGCCAACAAAACCAGTACTGGCAAGCCTGTACTCTGCAAAAAAAAGTATGATATTGAATTGTTCATGATTATAGTGTGATTGATTGACGAGATATAATGTGTCACCTGTTTCTGTGTTCCCCACCTGCTTTATCCTCACCCAAGGTAAACGTTGAAGGATTGCCTACCCTACACTTTGTCCAGTGTTAATCTTTTGCACTGGTAAACTGGTGTGTGTACATATGGGCATCTGGAGTCTATGTCATAAGACATTTGGAAAGTGGTCTGCAGTGTACACTTGAAAACATCCTAAAACTTCGGCATCAGTTCTCGGATATCATACAAAGTGGCCTTTCATCTCACCTCTAGTTGGATGACACAAACTTGACGTGTTTCCTGCGGCAGAGAGGTTTGTTTGTCTAAAGATACCAATTTCTATGGTGTCTGAAAATAGATGCTGAGGTCTGTGGGTCAACTAGTTTCACATCATTTCATTAGAGTCAACCACTGATTGCAGAAAATCATCAAGTAAATTTACATCTCCCAGTGCCAATCTTGTTAAAGAGTTTGTGCTGCTTTATCTGAAAAATCTATCGTTGTCTACTACCTGTATACCACACCATGTGCCATTAGGCTCTGGTTGGTAGGATCTAAAAAACTTAGTAAAATGTAGGATGGTAATATAAGGCAACACACTGAAGACAGCCTTGGTAGTCCACTATATGATGAGTGAAATTTGTTTGCCACAAACATGTTGACCGTCAACTTTTATTTTGTAGAGCCACCAACTGACTATGCCATTATAGTGTTACTGACTGACACATCATTTACTGAGCACATGGAACTTAACCACTTGTAAATGGAAGTTGAAAACCAAAAAGTCCTTACGTTTCATATTTTACACCAACCAAAGCCATAAAGGTATTTTTGAGACCACTTAAGAGACCATTGCATTTACCAGTTGCCATTACATGGTAGATCTCTGCCTTTTTATCCATTATATGTATGTATATCCATTTGAATTACACTTTTTAGCATAATTATGTCACTTCACACTTGCATGTAAACATGTGACTTTCATACTTCCCCGGTAATGGTCCATAGGTCTATGTTTAGTGTAAATCATTAAAACATATGAATGGAAATCATTGTTGCAAATAGAATAATGAAAATGACTTGTTTTTTTAGTTTTGAATGGAAAAAAAGTTACTACATTAGACACAATTTATGAAATCATTATTATGTGCTGTGATAATACTGCTGGGCAGTGTTATCAGAGAATTGGGTGCAGGTTTCTGTGTGATGCCCATTTTTCAATAATTTCATTTAAATGTCTCCAGTGTTTTTCCCACTTCAATATCATTGAGAAGATGGCCGTGTCACTCTCTTTGCTCTCATAGGCTCTGTTTTTTATAATTGCCTTCTACTTATTCTAAGGCCAGAGGCTGGATGGGGCTGTGTGTTAATTGTATGGGCCTCCAGACATTGCACTCAGCAGTCACTGCCAGTGCGGCAAAACTAATAATCTGGGGTCTCAGAATTTCCAAGATAAACTTAGCAGATGACCTTAAAGCTGTCATTTGTTTCATTTTTCCATCTTGTTTTACTGAGCAGTTTTGGCTTTAACCAGTGTGCAATTCCAGAAAAAACATATAAAATCAATGGTCAATTGGTACTGGACGAGGCTGGACAAACTCCACTCAATAAGTCATGCTTAACTCAACCCAATAAATAATAAATCATATTCCATTATTGAATCTATCCAATCACATTAACGAATAACAATGAGAGCAAGGGAACAGGTGAGTGGGAAGCAGCTCAATTTCATCCCATAAATAAGGGTGAGCTGACCAGCTGGGGCTTCTGCAAGTGGCTACATCAAGACTGACAGCTGCCAGATAGCTTACAGACTTGTCAGAGCCATGGATGACCTCAGGTGTCTGGCAAGTATTTTCAGTAATGTGAACGGGGGTGGCGGTGACAAGGTGAGATGTAGCATTTTTTTAATTTTTTTAATTTTTTTATTTTCAATGTTAAAGGTGCACCATGTTTTAAAGTGAACGTTTGCCCCCCTTCCCTATTTGTTTGAAAATATAATTAAGCACCCCCCCAATTCAGCTGTTAACCATGTCCAAAATAATGATTGATTTGTTACTTCATGTGAGGAAAACTACATTATAGACTGAAACCCAAATGGTGTCCATAAACAACTACAAGCAAACAGGTTGATGTGGTCTAAATGTCCCTTTGGTATCCTTTGGCATAAAAAGTCACAGACTTTTGGGTCAATAAGCATGCAGTCTGTACCATTCTGTACTGTTTGTATGAAATGATTTGTGGTCCCCAATGATAGTGGGGTCCAAAACACACACAAACACACACAACAAGGAGGGTATAAAAGTAGATATGTCATTAATATTTAAATTCTCCTCATGAGTAAGGCAATCATCACAATATGAAAAATGTTGCCTTGGTGTATTGTTGATGATTGTAATCATTTATATGGTTTTACTATTTTTTCTTCAATGAAAGCTGGACATCTGTTTACTGAACATCAATTTAACCTTTGTTGTATCGTTGTACTTTTATTGGCTTAAATTAGCAATGCAAATCTTTTCTTTTGATTTTGCATCTTGCAAACATATTTTTCCTTTGCCATGCAGAGAAGGACATTAAAATTATATGGAGCCGGGTTGAAGTATATTGCTGTCAGGCAGAATACCTGATAGCCCAATTGTCCTTTGTCAATGCTCCCAGTAGTGTGAGGTAAAATTTTTCTGAACTGGCAATTGTGAGTGATCATGTCCTGAGGCAAATCACTGTCATTTGTCATATTCAACTGTGGACATATTGGCAAAAATACATTTATACTGCATATTTCCACAGTGCATTGGTTCACAGCTCTGGAATATGTTGATATGAAAGAATGATATACCTCTGGTGTGTTAAGACATTGTCAAGGCATTAAAGACAGATTATTGGGAGTCTCTTTAGTGTGAAGGATGCGAATTAGGAATGTGTGTGTGGTGTGTGCAGCTCTGTGATGACCATTGAATTTAAATCTTCCACATGCAACAGCACTACTTGAGAAGTGCTGGGCTGTAATGATTAGGGTAAAAAAATTAGGGTAAGAGCCAATAGTATAATGTAGATATGTCAACATGTATTGATTAATCACATAATTGTCATGTGACTGGACCAAACTAAACTATTTAAACTTCTGAATGTTAAAGTTAACCGCTGTAGAATTTCTTTTTTTTCTTTATGAAAAGGGCTGTTTTAAGTATATTCAGCTCTGTGTTTTACAACCCCTGTGAGCTGATTCTACTTGGCGTATCTCACTGCTTCCCCTGAATATTTCTGAAGCCTGCATAAATTACCACTCTACCAGGAGTTTTTTAAGACTTAACAGAGGATTGAGTCTGATAACTCCCAGGCCGGACCACCTGAGCACATAGGAAGACATTTGAACCTAGTGTTTTTTACCAGTTACTGTCACACTTCATTGCTTTCATTAGAATGAGTTATTACAACTAATGCCACAGTAATATATTAAGGCAGAAATCTAATATTTACCATCTCTAGTTTTCATTTTAATTTATTTAAATTAGTTTCGCAAATTGATTTGGATGTAGATAAAAAAGAGAAGGACGGCTGCTTCCAAAAATTGCTTAGTTGCAGGAATCATTTTTCACATCAATTTGTGATATAAAGGTGTCTCAATTTTTCCATTTTGCAAGATTGGCAGCTTCTAATTGCAGATTTTATATTTGCAAATTGACAATATATGCATTGTGTTGTTCTAATTTAAACACCTACTATGTGTACACCATTTTTAAGTGACAGTTCATTCCATACAAATCTGTAGAACCTCAAAGTAGAATGAATCACAACCTAAACCATACGCCTAAATCATACCATTACTGTGCGGACTATGTTCAATTAACCTAAAATGTATTCTTACATTCGGCCTGTCTAAACCATAATAACATTACTGGCATTTTCTTTTTGTCTTTATATTGGTTGCCTAGATACCTTGTTTCTGTAACACAGAGATTAGGTGCTTATGAACATCAAACAGAAACCAGCTTTGACTTCTTTCGCCGGCTTTATTATTATTATTATATTATTATTATTTTCCTATTTATGTATCCTTAATGATTATGTGGTTTGTAGATTTCAAGCTTACCAACTGCACAGATCAGCAGCTTTAAGGGACATTAAACAAGTTCGGAAGAGATTAGCGCCTTTAGACAATTACAAAGACAATTACAGCATAGTTTCTGACTGGGCTGATCACTGTGAAACCAAGTATTGAAACACACACAGACATTGTTTAACATACTTATGAAATTGACATCTTGGCTTAAGCATGTCTGAGGAAGGTTGAGTCCAAACAAATAAAAGAAATAATAATGTTAATCCTCATAGAGCCAGAGAGCGTGTCCTAACAGCAAGCGAGCGTCTGACTGTCTGTCCACATTGAATCCGTTAAATATGTACAGTTTCTGTTACGTCATGTAAACAAACCAGGCACCTATCAGCTGTGTGCTCGAGATCAGACTGGAGATCAAACAAGTAAAAGATGGGTGAGTTGCTATCTTCCTATGTTATGTGATATTTCGATGTTTCTTTACTGAAAATGACATCCAATATAGCCAACAGCAGGTTCTTATTAGCTTGATAAGACTACTCAAGCTCAGCTAGAAACTTCCAGCTCCCTGGCTATTTCCCTCCAGCCAGCTGCCACCTTATTTAGGTTTTTTTAGATAAATGAGGAGGTATCATATAGATGACTTCTCATTTCAAAACAATGCAGTTGAACTGATTTTGTCGCTGACGCATGCTCGGGTCGCATTCAGTGTAACTCACGGTGTAACTCAAAGTATGCACAATTTTCCTGCCAATATCGCAAAAGAAAAAACAGAATCACACACTCAAAACCCGGTGTAAGACAGACAAAGAAGAAAAGAGGGTTAGTAAATGTCACTTTAGTGCCTAGGTAAATCAGGTTATTTGTTGCTCTCGATAGGATATTTGTCCTAGACAGCAGACAGCAGAGAGCTACAGTTGTGCACAGTTGCAGGTCAGAGGTTTTGAGCACTATCAAAATAGCACTAGTAGCCAATTCAACTTTTGCTGTAATTTCATACACTTGGAGCTTTTAATTGTCTGTAAGAGTACTTTGCATGTTCTCACCAAGTGGTTTAATCTTATCTCTCATGGTTTGATTTGTTTAACCAGAGTTGCGAATAATATCTGAACTCATGTGCTACATGGTACAAAGCAGATTTGGGTGTTTTTACAACTGCACTCTGGTGTGCTGAAGTGTCTTCCATTGTTGGCCCTAAATTGTGGAATTGTTTGCACTTCACTATTGGATCTGTCCCCTCAACTAAAGCACTTCTCAAACCCTGTAAAAATCAGTTTTCTTTAGCTTTTTGATAGTCATCATGAAGACATGCCTGGTCACAGTATATTTTTATCATTCATTAGTTCTTTCTGTAAAGCAGAGAACAGGTGAGTCATTGAAACCCAACATGAGCTCTATAAATAAACTTGCACTAAAGCATGCAGAGATATATGTATGATTACACTACTGTTCACACAAGTTTCAGTAATAACTGATCTGTGAAAAGAAAAAGAGCTGTAGATTTGATCTCACCCTGGCTCTCTTATTTGTTTTACAATGAAATAAACCACTTATTGCAGTGCTGGAAAGAGTATTTTAATCATTTAGAGTAGCAATACTACAGCATACAAATACGCAACAAAATGTACTTAAAGTAGCCACCGACAGTGTTATAATATAATATCATAGGATCATTAGATCATTAGTACTGATGTATTAATATGTAAATTGAATGTTGTCATTGGTCAATGGTGGAGCTAATTTTAACTACTTCATATACTTTTGGTAGTTTAATTCGTGACAATGAATCATATTATATTTTAATTTGAAAAGTAACTAGTTACTATAGCTCTTAAATAAATGAAGCGAAGGGAAAAGTACAGTGTTTCCCTCTGAAATGTAGTGAAGTATAAAGTTGAAGTACAAAGTGAGTCAATGTACTTATGACTAATTGCCATTAAAGACTGAAAGGTCTGCACTTCTGATGCAGAATAGAATAATTTCAAACAGGGTGTACACTGGCTGCCACAGTAGCTGGGAACATCAGTTTCTGTGTGGTTATAGTTACTGCACAGTAACTATAACTATACAGAAAGTCTTTCATTTCCCTCCTCTTACTTGTCACCAGTTCGTCTGATCTCTCCTCTTTGGTTCATCTCAGCTGATGCTGTTTGCGATATGCAGCGGAAATAAAGAGGGATTGAGCTGATTAACTTTGAAACTAATGCTAAAAAAAATATTGCAATTGTATCACTCCCAACACAGTAAACTAAAATGATGAAAGCATTGTATGGCATGGAGCAGCATCCATTACTGCAAAGAGTATACAAAGTATTTACTTTTTTTTTTTTTTCCATCTGGATACTTGACTTTTATATTTATATTGATTTTCCGTTCCGTCATGACAACATACTTTGCATTACTCCCATCTGACAGGGTTCATATCTTTCATTCAAGAAATATACAGTATCCCATCAAATTATAAATGTGAGTTACAATTTGCCTGTTAGTCTACCTACCAGATACTGTACTTTATGTTAAAGAGATACAAGGTGGGGTTAGATACAGAATAAAGATTTGTTTTTTCTTTTGATGACTGCCACTGTATATTAGCAACTGTACAAACTGAGCTTAATTAAACACAGACACACAGAACTGCATTATCTGGGGAATATCAAAGGATAATCTGGGAACTGATAATAGAATTAAACAAGATATTTTAGGGGAAAGCAGGTGTCAAAACACTTTATCATATAATAATGTCATTGACAATCGCAGAAATAGTAACAGGAATATGTGGAACTGCCCTCAACCGTGTGCATACAAGGTGGGGGGTTTGGGCTGTTTGGGAGCAGCCATGCACATAACCACAGTATATATTGCTCACAACCAAGCATCTAACCGGAAATGGCAGTCTGTGCTTGAAATATTGATCTATACTAAACGTCCATGCATTCGAAGTCTTTGGGTGAGTAATTCAAAAGGCGGTGGGTGAGAAAATCCAAACCTTTTAAATGACATGACCCTTTAAAGCTGGAAGTTATGCTGAGGAATCGAACATATTTCAATCCAAAGCATAACTTAATCATATCTGTGTCTATCGAGTAAAAATGAAACCTTCAGCTTAAGTGCTTCCAGTTCAGTTTGTGTGCTTTGGCATTGCATGACGTGTGCTTATGAATACAAAGAATGGAAATGTGACTTTATTTTGCCTGAAGATACACTTCATACATCTTTTTTAGCACCACTAATCATTATTCACTATTTGCTGCATCATTGATTATTTCCCAGAAGAAACGACAATAATTGACATGACTTTAAACATGAACACAACATAAACATCCCAAATCAAAACACAAGGCGGCAGCTCCATGGGGCTACTGTTGGAGCTCTGGTAGTTATTAGATCCATGTTTTTGTTTTTGTTTTTTCCTTCCTGCTAAGAATTATAATGCAGACTCCATGTGGCAAATGACTAGACGGTAGCATATTACGCAACTGAATATGTGGTCTTGTCCAACAGCACCTTCATTTTCTCAGTTGTATTAGCCAGTTTTCTAAAAAATGCATGGCTATACAACTAAACCCTTTTCCTGCAGGTTAATGTGAATGCAGTCGCATATTTGGAATATCCTGTGTTCATGTACATGCGTTGCTAGTAATAATTGTCTTCAAATTTCCATGATATTCCATATTGAAATGTTTCTGTATCTTATACTGTCTGCAGCATGGTATTCATTTTGTCATTGTCCCAATGGTATCTGTCATTTTGGACATCCTCTCCTGTAATCAACTGTTCTACTTCCTACATTTGTACTAAATTGTAGAAATTTCAGGCTTTTCTACTTTATGTGATGCTCTTTTTCTTTATGTTTTATTAATATTTAGTTTATATGCTGTATATAACTTACCCTTTCACATCACAGTAATTTTCTGTTGTTTTGTGGGAAACTGTGACAGTGATAACACCAATAAGCTTTCATGACAAGTTCAGCTTGTGTTTGGGAATATTTAATACAAAAAAGCTAAATGTACCTTACCGCCTACTGTTTGATATCATGCAAATGTACGATTTAAATACAAAAAGCCCTTGCTGAAGGTAACACAGACACAGGGTGACCTAGTAGTTAGACTTTACCATCTCCAAAAGGTCAAAAGCACAGTAGCCAGCGTGCGTCCATCAAAAGTGTATGTCCTTGACAGAGACACAAAATAAAAATGCTTTATTAGATTGCTTAGATGACACTGCCATTGAAATGAAACTAGGAGGAGAATATTGATATTGAATTCATTTTTTTGTTTTTGTTCTGATCACAGGGCTACATAGTGTGCCAGTGCAGTGCAGTACAGTGTGCCCTAAACAAAAGATGTGATCACACCAAGCATGTTTGGAGTAGTATATTTAAAGCTGCTGCAATCAGTATTTTTATATTAACAATGACATAGATGAGCATGTGTAATGTGAAAGGGGTTGCTTGTAGCAACGAACCCACAGAGACATATCACGTGACTCTTAGCTTCCCCTTTCAGCATCTTTCAGCGGAGTATTTACATTTTATGGTTTTGGTTCAGTCTCGCCGCTCTCATCAACCCCATTACCAGCAGCCGCAGGTGGATGTTTTCAGCGAAAACGCTCTTAAAACCCACTGAACGCTACCTGCCCAGCACCAAGCAGCAGACAGGCAAAGTTAAAGACTTGCTGGTGTACCTAGGGAGGCAGAGATTTATTTAAGAGTTGGTAGAGGCCAAAAACTAATTCAAAATTGATAGGACTATTGAAGACATCAAGATAACTACAAGGTGCAGGTCTCTGTCTCCATCCCCTTCCTAGTGAACCCCAAATGCATATGATCTAAATAAATTACAGGACAAGACTTAGATGATGCTCATATTTAGCAGTTTCTTCATATGTTCTGTGAAAGCCAGAGACGGTTAATAACTGTCATAGTGACAGTATATAGTACAGTACAAGTACAATGGGATTTGGGTTCCTAAATCTGCCCAGTGATCGAGCGAGCCCGGTTAGATTGTAATTAGAAAATGTAGACCTAACATACCAAATATGAATGCAACAAATATAACACTATGGCTTGGCTTAAGCATCCAAACTGCTCACACTATAGGATGTCGGAAGAAGCACATATCCATGGCCTGTGTGCTTTTGTGACAAAGGAACTTTTAGAAAATTAACAGAAGCCATAATAGATGGGCTGTTTGCCCAGAGCTTGAACTAAATTCTGACCCAACTGTAGACTAATCAATTATATATTGATGAAGTGTTGTAAGTTTGTATCTCATCATGCCACCTTTTGGCACTGTTACAAAGGGGAGGAAGGTGCCAGAACAGCTAAAACGAATCAATGTCTCAACAACTATGACTCTCACTCCCATGGATAGCGCCAATCCCCTCTCAACTTGGCAGGCTCTTCCTCTCGGTTGCCTCTGGTAAGATCCTGCAAGCCAAGAAGAAGAATAAACACAAAAATGGTATACTAGAGGCACTGCTCTATCTGGAATGAGAATTCTGGCTGACTTTGACGAACTGATTAGCGAGCAGATGGGTAACACAAGATTAATGTGTGTAATTATCATCAACATGGCTTATCTGCCAAGGAGACTTTTTTTGTGACAATAGGATGAACTTAGAGTTTATCCTATACACCAGTTTTTGTTTAAAGTCAAAACATACAGTATAGTTTAGTCTTCATTGGTTGAAGCCTTGGGCTTTAAGCAAACCACAGGAGACAGTACAACAAATTAATCAAATCAATTGTTAATAAAATGATGTGCCTGAAATATTTGTTTCATAAAAGTCTCTGGATAAAGGCAATTTACCTTACTTTCAGTCAACAGGCTGTGTGGCTGCAGGAAGGTGAAAGAAACTCTCATTCCGTCTCCATTATGTTGTTGATGTATGCTTTTCTACTGAAAAAAACAAAACAAACTGCTGCTGAAGAGTTTTCCAGTTCTAGCAGAGGTGAGCTATGTCAAAATCTCATGCCTGATTGTCTGATATCCATTCAAACCAAATAACATGTTTATGCCAGTGGAGTTTTGTATGTCCCCAGCCATCAGCCCAAACATGGAATTGGTGCTGATTAAAAACAGCACTAAAACACACATTGTTAAAGGTGCCAAGACGATGAATCCTAATGACTTTGGTGATCTTCAGACTTTTAATATAGTGTGACCAGCAAGTCAAAATTCTCACGTATCCAGTAAATAATATCTGCATGTACCAGATGGATTGGCACAACATTTTGTACAGACATTCATGGTCCCCAGATGATGAATCGTAAGATCTGCTCTGTTCATCAGCTACTTCAATGATAGAAACTGACTTAAAAGAACTGTCTGACAAAGCCTAATCATTTATAGTCAGTGTGTACGAAGCTATGGGACGACCTCTATAAACTAAAGCTGTTGTGTGGGTAAAATAAATCATGAATGAGACATTTGTATGTCTTTTAATTTGAAAAACAAAAAAAAGCGAGCATGCCACCAGACTTTGTGTGACTCATGGTGATAGTCATAACTCCTGCTGTCTGACTTCCTCCTGCTGAGCCATTCAGTCCAAAACATGAGCAGCTTGGTATGGGCAACCTGGGACCAGAACGCTGTCAAGCTTCCCCCACCCACGGGACAGAGGTGTTATTAATGTAATATAACACATAAACCAATGGGGGGGGGTTGCCTTTGAACATTTACTGGTAAACTGCCTGTTGTGAATGCCTCTCTATATCAGCCACACTAAAGACCCACAGACATACAGTGAAATGATCAGTAAAACTACAGCATTAGACTCGGGATGTTGTTTGTGTTTCCTCTCTCTAGAGGTGGCCGCAAGAGATGAATGATTGATAGCTGGGTATAGTTAGGTTCAATGTCTTTCAACATTTTCCCAGAACAATACCTCCTATCCTGCCTTATGCAATGACCCCGCTGACTCAGTGTTTGAAAAGTATATCTATATTTATTCATTCATTTATTTATTTTTGCCTTTTAGAGATACAGTGTGGCTATGTCTTCACTGTCTCTGTTGTCAGTATAATATCTAGTTCTTCCTTTTATCACTGAAGACATGACAACTTTTTTTGTCAGCGCGATGTAGATGGTACATCTCATTTTAGCTCAGTCTGTTGTTAGCCATAAATAAGTCTGTGATGTCACAACTACCACTTATATTTGTTAAGATGACAATTATTTGTTACACTCTTTAGTACCATATTAAGTAATTATAGTTTCTTACCAGGCACTGAAATCCTTTTGACATTCCGTAACAATTGATTTAATTTGCATAATAGAATTAAATGACGTTTATTACAATCTGAAATGGCACAAAGACGGAGGTATGCTCATGTGGCCTTTGCTGAAGCTGTGTCATGTATCTACTTTACACTACATACTTGTGGAAGTAAAGCAGTGAATAATAAAACTAAACTGATAAGAGTTTTTGAAGAACAACACAGTTGCCACAAAAATGTTTAACCCTGTTGGGCCATTGGGCAAAAATTAAGCACTTGTTCAAGACATGGTATGAGAAATCACAAAACTAGCCGAAAAGCTATCACTTCTATGCAGTTAAGGTTGATACAGATTCATAAATGACAACCTACTACACCTGCGGAGTCCCAACGTTCGTCCTACTGTACATTCACTAACAAAAAGTTACAAGGGATCACAGACTGCAAGAGGGACTGACGTAAGAATACTCACAAAATCCTGAATATCCCTGAGGGAACATTAAAGTCTATTATAAAGAGATGGAAAGAATTTGACTCCAAATCCACCTACAATGGTATGTCCTCTAAAATGCAGTGCCCAGGCAGGAAAGCTTTTAGTTTAAGACCAACAAGAGGCATATAGTTATTCTAAAGATGATAGTTGCTGAGGTGGGTGAAACTGTGCATACTGCAGCAGACAGCAAATAGGGGCAGAAAATAGCTTTTACTGAGTACAGGAAAGTTCTTTGGTCCCATTAGACTTAAGCTGAGTTTAACTGGGGTTATGTGCCGGACTATTTCTTGGCTGGGAGCAATGACTTCCTGGAGTTTTGTCATCACCATGAGGTTTCCAGGCAACCAGCGGAGACTCCAGAAAGTTAGCAAGAAAAAGTCTGGCACATAATGCCCCGTAAACCTGTGACTTGTTGTTTCTATACACACAAACGATGACTTAAAATTTTAATTAGTGAGCTTTTGCAAGGCTAGCTGTTTCCCCCTTTTTTTCCCAGTCTTTATGCTAAGCTAAGCTAAATCCAATCATCTAACTCTTGGCAAGAAAGCAAATAAGAGTGTTTCCCAAAATGTCAAACTTGTGGGCTTAATACCATAGTATTTAACATTTTAAACACTATGGTATTAAGCCCAAAAGTTTGACATTTTGGGCTTACACTTTTTGTTTTGTATATGAGAACATTTGTAAGGTAAGCTAAAGCTTATTGAGCTGCTGCGACTTCACTTATATGTGTTGCCAAAATACAACATGAAAGATGAAGTCTTCACCCTGTAGAGAGCAGTACTTTTCTTTCCAGTGTTAATTTAACTTTCAAGCACCCAAATTCTAGTCAGTGACAGGGAATTGCAGGAACATACAAAAATCACCAATGAACCTTTAAATAATAAAATATGCTGCTGTCTGTTGTACTCTGCATTTAGGTGGGTGACATAGATTCCAAACATTTGAAATGTAATTAAAGACCAGTCTCAGCAATAATACTAAGTAAGTATTATGATGCATAAATCTACAGTCACAAAGTAATTACAATGTGAGTAGTGTTTTTATGAAGATACATTTGCTGTTAAAAATACATAATTCTCACAGAGAAAAGATAACACATTTTGACATTAGACAGACAAAAAGAGACATTTCACTCTGTGGAGGGCTGAACTCGGGGGTTGTCCATACACATCACCTCACTTCTGTGGGAACAGCAGAGTGGTGTGAGGCTGAGAGGCCAAGAGTTAACTGGCCAACACTGGATCGATCCTGGGTCAAAGCGAAGGCAGCCAGCCGGTATAGAGGTCAACTGACAGCTATGTGCTCCTCCTTAACTTACTGATTTCTGCTTTAACCCTTTGACACAAAGACTTTTACCAGTTCCACTGTACTCTGTGCTCTTCTAAAATCTATACAGAGTGCAGTTTGCTGTTCAGTCAATGTGTTGACTTGGCCTTTCAGTTTGGCCTAATGGTAAATAAAATGGTGCTGCGCAGTTTGTTCCTCTAAGGTGTGACATAATGGTTTTGCATATTTACTCTCAATCCTGAATAGCCACCAATATGTATTTGTCATATCAGCTATTCACTTTCATTCACTTTGTAAGGGATTGTACTCAATGTTCTCGTTTATGTACAGTGATGTGGTGAGAGAGTTCATTGCATTTGAATGGCTGCGGAATCAGTGGCCACTTCATTTCCACTGCATCACTCTGGCGGTTGACTCCTCGTGGCATTTCCGACTGCAGCTGTATTACAACTGTAGCCCTAGAAACCAGATTATGCAAAAGAGAAGCATTCTCCTGTGAGCCAAAGTTACATCCAAGTGCAAAATTAGCCAGGCACAGAGAGACAAACAAGATCATGGTGAGTGAGAGGAAGGAGAGGGGGTGAGAAGGGGGATGCTATGTAGATGCAGGCTAAATATACCCACAGTTTATTGACCATAATGATTTGGTAAGCACTGACTTTCTTCGACTCTGAAATCACTGATTCTGATTTGATTAGTGAAGTGACTCTGTGGCAAAAACACATTTCCCTCCCAGACTGACTTGAGTCCATCAAAGGAATTGCCTTCCCAGTCTGATGTGTTCTCATTGGATTTGATTGATATTGTGTAATGAAGCTGCCAATATTTCTATCAGTCTTTAATATCTTTAACCGTCGTATGCCCAGAGGTTACAAGTATTCTGTGATTTTACTCTTAATATTTTCCTAAACAGCAATCTGGCTAATGTTACTCCAATTCCATTTACGCCCAAACTAATGACACTTTTTCAGATGGGTTAGCATATCCTTAAAGGAGTAGTTTACCATTTGGAGACGGGAGTTAGATGAGAAAATTGATACTACTCTCGAGTCTGTACCCTAATAATGAAGATACACCCAATAGCCGCTTAGTATAATTACAGGAAGCAAGGGGAAACAGCTAGCCCGGCTCTGTCCGAACAAATTCTACCTATAGGTATTTCTAAAGCTCACTAATTAACATCTTATATCCAGTGGTGGAATGTAACTAAGTATATTTACTCAAGCACTGTACTTAATGTGATAGTGAGCTTTTGAGGTGCCGGTAGGTGGATTTTGTTACTTTCAGACAGAGCCAGGATAGATGTTTACCCCTGCTTCCAGTCTTTATGCTATGCTAAGCTAACCGTCTCCTGAATCTAACTTCATTTTCAATGGACTGGTATTAGAGTGGTATTGATCTCCTCATCTAACTCGTGCCACGAAAGCGAACAAGCATATTTCCCAAAATTCCCAACAATTGTTTTTAAGGCATTGACTGACTTCTCCCCTTCAGTGTCAGAGGAGAATCCTTTAAATTTAGAATTCAACCACAAAAAACTTTGTTATACAATGTAGTGAAACATTAAATGGAAAAGGAAGATTTTTTTTAATAGATTTCTGTTGTCAGGCATGATCCTCCATAATACTGTTGGTCAACAACATGTCAATATTTGTATTTTAAGGCCATGTAGCCCAGGTTGCAATACATGAAACAAAGAAAGTATTCATTAGAGTGAGTTGGTGCAAGGAAATGCTGTGCACACTAAAAATAGGGAGGCTCTGCTAGAATATCAAGGACTCAGCATTAACACACTTGCCCCCTATAGAGAAGTTACATAAACAAGCCATTCTTTTGACGTTTGCAGAACAGCTGTGGATGGGATAGATATAGTAGCATGAATGTAGACAATGTAATTAAGCCTTTCATTAATCACTTAAGTATTAAAGTCATTTTTAGGCACTTATCAAACTTAACAGTTCACAGTTGAGGCTACTTTGACTTTTCTTTTAAACGTTTGCAGACTTTTTACAGTCTCTCGGCGGATGTTGAATGGCACAAAATAAAAGAAACAAACAGTGTAATGGCAGCTTGTGATCAAAGTAAATGAGTCATTAATAAGATGTAAGCCTTGTGCACTGTCTTCATTTTGTTCTCCCATGACAGGATATGAAAAGGACTTTGAATATTTATCAGACTGTGTGTTAATTGATGTCACTATGAGAAATAACTGGGATAATACCAGTTGAAAGTGAGAAACTTCTCAAATAGCAAGTCCCAAACTAATATTGTGTTGCTACTTCTTTTAAGTGATGTGTCACTGTCAAGTCAAGTCAATTAAACTTATATATATTATATTTCAGTATAACACATTATAGTAACCTTGCATTTGTGTTTGGAGTTCAGTATGCTATAGGGATGGCAATGTCGGCCAGGCGGTTAGTCGACCATTTTTGTCCCTCTATTGAATGGATTGCCATGACATTTTATATAGATATTCATGATCCCCAGAAGATGAATTGCAATGATTGTGCTGATCCCCTGACTTTTCCTCTATTGCCATTATGGGGTTCAAAATATGTGGTTTTGAATGAAATAACAACTATTGTATGGATGAAATTTGATATAGACATTCATGTCCCCCTTAGGATGAATCGAAATAACTTGATCCCTTCACCACCATGTCAACATTTTCGTTTGTTTAATACATTGATTTACGCACATACCTGCAAAACCAATGATAGTCCAATTAGCCCCAGCTGTACTTTTTGTTTAGTGCTAATTAGCATGCTAACACGCTAAACTAAGGAGGTGAACATGGTAAACTTTGCACCTGGTAAACAACAGCAAACAAGCACTTTGGGATTAATTATGTGTATGAAATGTTATCTGAATGAATTTCATGATTATTATTATTAGCAGCATGTTAGCATTGTCACTGTGAGCACGTTAGCATGTCGATGTTAGCATTTAGCTCAAAGCACCACTGTGCCTTACCACAGCCTCACAGAGCAGCTAGCATGGCTGTAGACTTTAAGTCTTGTTACCTCATCAATAAAAAATCACCAATAGCAATATCAGATTTAACTTTTTTTAGTTTTTTTTAGTATGTATGTCATGAATTTTACTTGTCTGCATATAAATTTCTGCTTGAAAAACTGAATGAAATGGGTAATTGTGTGTAGCCGCAATGCAAATGAAAATACAGTATCTTCTCCAAACTGCAACACAATATGTTTGCAGAATGACTGAATTGTAAGAAGTATACCATATGTTCTGAGAATAAAACAACAGCTAGCCTTCAATAGGTATTAATTCCAACTGCGTCTCTCTACCACAACACACTGTAAAGGCTTACAATATGCTCATGACTTCACAAGTGGACTATCATTTACTTCCACGTGCTTCACATTATTCTGAGACTGCTGTTTTCCCCATTAGGGAGATGAATCCATTCGCTGATGATTTGCATAAACACCTGTCAGTGCTTTGTCTCCCACTGATACCTAATGAATTTCAAGCATTGACTGTTCTTTGCTATTCACTTCCCCGCCAGTCACAGGATGTCCTTTCCTGACACTGGAGAGTAGATTTTGTCTCACTTTCTTCTTAAAAATTGCGTTTGGCATTCATCCTTCTGTTCATTTGATTTTATTATTTCGCTAATGTGTGTTGCGTCTTTGTTACCGCTTACAACAAATTGGTCTGAAGGATCTATTGATATAACTCTTTCAGTCTGACTCCAGTCTCTTAATTTCAGTCGGTTTTTGAAAGCCAAAATTTGTCAAACTGCACATCTTACAGATCCAGCATGCACAGCAGAGTTAAATACATTTCATTTTTAAAAATATATATTATGAATTGCTTTCAGCAAAATTAATTATCTTTTAAATCTAACCCATTCTGCTCCCCTTCACATCTCATTTGCATTTCTATAACAAAATCAGAAATCATTACATTTATAATATGTTCACAGCATATAATAAAACCTATGTGACTGCAACAGGAGACCAAGGATTCTGAGGTCTCAACGGTGATGAGTTGGTTGCTGCCTCACATAGTTTGTTATAAATACTGCCACAGACTGACTGGCTATAAGAGCCATGCATCACCTGGGCAGATAGGCCAGTAAAGCGATGATGCGTGTGTCCTTGGCATGGGGGGTGAGAAGGGCTCATAGCTTTTATCTCTGGCAAGCATCAGCAGAGAATAGCCATCACAAGGTCAGCCTTGAAGGTGAAACATCAGTGGAATGCTTTGCTATCATAATTCATTTAGTAGACGTACTGTAAGTGGCAGCAGGGCATTTGTACAATTTGTTCAACTGAATTTTACTGTTAATAACATTTGCTGTGAGGTATTTGAAAGCTTTTTTCATCATTTCTGCTGAATGATGCAACAAACTCAGTGGTGGAGGGGAAACGAAGGTAACACAGCTGGACGACAATGTTACAGAGAAGCTTTGTTCATACTCATTGCAGTGTTGCGGGTTATTACTGGCTTTTTGGTGTTGACCTCATGCAAATCTGGAACATGTATTTCAAATATGATTGAGTGAGGGATGTAGAAAATTATTTCTGTTCCTGGTGTTTCTGTTAGAGGTTGTCTTGGAAATAAATGTAATTGAACTGGTTTGCATGTTAATATGTTTAAAGATGAGATTATATATATATGTATATACAGTATGTGTGATATGTGATATTCAGGTTGCACCCATCTTGACAGAGAATACCAATAGCATCTGATTTTTGCCCATTACATAATACATGTTCATGTTAATTGATGCCATTTTCATTGCATACCAATGAGAATTGACTTTAGTTAGAATTATGTTTGGCTGAATTGAATGTAGCTTCTTTTTACATTTATATTTAGAGACTATATTGTTCTAGGAAGAATGTTTTGTTTAATTAATCAATTCAAGTTTAGTTTAACCTAATTATGGATGAAAACATTACAATTTGGGATGCATTAAACCTTTATCTGTTTATTCCAAGAAGTAGATTCATATACAGCACTGAGAAATGATTATTCTTCAAAATCTGCAAAATATTCACTGCAAACATTATTTTCTTTATTTTATTTTATTTCTCGTGCAATGTGCACTCATGGCAAGTAAAGTATTTAGACATAATTATGTCTAGGCAACATAAATCATTTGGTTAAGGTTAGCAAAACATAAAGGGGCACAACGATTTGGACCATGCAACTAAAACCACTTGGTTAAAGAGCACGGAAAGACTGTGTTCATGGATAAACATTGAAAAGGGCAACGTCAAACATCTAAACTAAATGTTGTAGGCAAAGTGATTTTGCATATTTGCTGCACATGTGTGGGAATATGTCCTGGAAAAAGGGAAGTTGATTTAAATCGCTGTCGGATCAATGAGTTGAACCTTTACCAGACTGCGCAATCTGTGAACAGAAAACCCCAAATTAATATTCTTATTTACAATATTTGTTGTGGCAGCAAGAAACTTTACTAACAGAAGCTTTACTAACAGCTGTGTCAATCTATGTATTTACTATGTACATGAAGTAATTCTAAGAAATGGTTGGCAATAAAGAAACTGAGAAAAAGACAAATTAAAACAGGTACATTTCCTGTAGCAATGAACCTCTGCCATATGAGTCTCTCCAATTAACTGGTGCTTGAACTAACTGAAGAAACACAGTAGGCTCGAATTAGAGGGGCAAAAGGAAGGTGACGGCATTTGGCACAGACTCCGTGTTTGCTTAGCGGTGTAGTCAAAGAGGCTCGAAATACAGCAGATGGCCAAACAATAACCAGAAGCAAAATGTGCAGTCCTAAGAGGGATGGGATGAAAGTTGTTGGAGGAGTTGGCATTCAGTAGCTCCCCTTCACCAACCTTTTTGATGTGTTTCTCCCTGTGGCTGTGGTCATTCTAAACCAATAAATCATGATGACAATAAATGCTGTGACATCTGCCACACAGCATCTGATGGCTGACAAAAGTTATCTGTACCCTTGATCTGTGAAGGGAGAAGACAAAAATAATGTGCAGCAGAGAGCCAATGAAATGAGCCACAACATGTGTGCTAGAGCCGATACTGGCAGATCAGTTGGTAAATTAGGGCAAATTGAATCGCCATCTCTATTCTCAATTAGTAATGTCACTACTGCTCAGTTTCGACCTTGACAGTTAGGCTGATGATCATGAAGGCACACATATTTTTAACATTCCCCAAAATTATTACAGAAAGGACCATCAAAGGCATTTTTTTGTTATTGCACGCCTTTATTCTTTATTATAAAAAACCCCACCATGAGTGTTTTAATCACACAGAATGTTTATACTAATCAAACTGAGTATTGAATGTAGTGCCACAGCCAGTGAACCCATGTCACTGAGAATATAATAAGTAATATTTGAGTTGGTTTGTATTCCTCTTTCCAGTTTAATGTAAAAATAACACCAGCCAGTTCCCATTTTATATCTCATTCTTGAATCAAACTGTCATGATTTTAAAATCATTGCTCTTTTGCCGTAGAGTCACCATACTAATACATGCTGTGTAGAAGCAACAATGAGCAGCGACTCCATGATGAGGCTCTCAGGCACAGAGGGAACAGATGGGGTTGAGGGAACACCTGGGCGTAGGGTTACACATTGTAAAGCCACCGTGTGCAAAGCCAGACTGTCGCACAGAAACAGGAAGATATGAAGGGATATGAAAGGGAACCATCATAATTCATGGCTCAGTGTCTGTGTTTACACGCGCAGATTATTCTTGTTTTAGCCTGCTTTACTGGAATAACCTGCTTTGGGTTGAAACAGCTAAACAAAACTCACTTAAGCTCATACTGCAGTTAAAACAAGTTAAGATGCCACGTGTAACTTTAATATTTAATGTGGCGCTTAGCTAAATACACAAACTCAATCTTCAACAGTGCTATGGGTACATTTTTAGCTGAAAAAATGCACCGATTACACCTTGGTCGTTTTTCCTCCTGGATTTGAAGTATCCCACTGCTTAAATGAAGAGGGTAGCAAACAGCTGAATATTTTCACATGTTTTTTGCTGACTTCCTGCTCACTCTCTGGGTGGGAATATATTGTTTACTGATTTATTCATATAAACAGCAACAGCTGTATCAAATGTTCCAAAAAAAACAGGTTGACCTGACTTCAATTGTATGGCCCAAAGCTGGTTTCAGTGAATGTCAACAGTAGCTACTGGTATTCAGTACTTTTATAGAAATGTGACATTATTCACAAAATAATAAGAAAGTGATTATTGATTTTAGACGTAACAGAGAAGCAGCCAAGGAGAGTGCGCCATACAAAATGAAAGTATGGAAATGGTTACCTCATACAAATGATTGGCTGCTATATTCGATGATCACCTTAAATTTGATGTTGAACACTGGGGCTATTGTGAAGTGGGGGCAACAGAGAACCCACCTTCTCCACAAATTAAATTCCTTGTCTGTCAGGCCTGTCATCTTCTGTCGTTCTTTATCAATCTTTTATTGAGAGTCTCCTGAGTTTTTTTCTTTTTTATCTGCAGGTCTTACAGCCTCACAGTAAAAGACAGAAACAGCCTGAACAGCATTGTTCAAATCTGTTCAAAGATCACCGGAGTGAAACAAAGAGATCAAAATTCTTTTGCAACCAATAAATCCTCCAGAAAGCAGCAAGTATTTTGGCTTCATCTGGACATGTTCCTGCAAGCGAATTTTCTCTGTTGCCATCAGGGCGCCTCTATGTTTTGCCTGCTATTCTAAATTGTTCATTCCCTCAGCAATTCAACTACTAAATGCTCCGTAGGTTTTTTTTGTACCATGGTCATTGTTGCTAAATGTTTTATCTGATCTGTTTTTGGGGTTTATCAAGTGTATTTGTTTTATTCCACATTTAACTCCCTTGTATTATTGTCTGTTTGTGTTTTACTCTGTTTTGTGGACAACAAGCTTGCTCCAAATTAATCGCCTCTAGTGGGATTAATGAAGTTGTTTGTATTGTAGTGTATTGTAAAGCTACTTCTGGCAATAGCTATGTTTGAGATAGCTAGCATAATTTTGCTAGGAAAGTAGCAAACAAATACATGTTGACATTACAGTCATGTATAATTCACAAATATTTCATTGCTGTTTTCCTTTATCCCTACCGCTTATCCTTGTTATTATCCAGCTGACATTGGGCAAGAGGCGGGGTACACCCTGGACTGGTCACCAGTAAATCACTGGGCTGACACATAGAGACAGACAAACATTAACACTCACAGTCACACCTACGGGCAAGTTAGAATCATCAATGGTGCACCCACCTTTGGATGGTGGAAGGACGCCGGAGAGAACCCACACAGACACGGGGAGAACATGCAAAAGGCCCCAGCCAACCAGTGGTGGTGTAATCCTGCTGTATTGATGCTGCCTTCTAAAAATCCCAAGGAATTTACACATAGTTTTATAAAGTAGCAGTTCCATGCAATTACATTCACCTCGGTGCCATCCATCAATAATGCCAAGCATTACTGGACCAAATTATTAAAAGGATCTGTATTCAAAATGCTGTGCAAACCAAGATAAAAAATGTCACTTTCATCGAGCATAGTGATACATCATAAAAGCTGTCTAAATACAGTATTCATTTAGAGAAGAGTTACTGTACAGAGTGCATGGCTATACTTTGGGGAACTATTCATTAATACTACCTGGTCAATTCTCTACCTTTACTGTTGTTTCTCCTCTTTAACTTTTCTTTTTTGTTCAGAACATCATAGATTACTTACACTGCACATTTCTACAGCAGCAATATTCCTATAACAGGATGTACAGAATATAAAATCAGTGGCAGTGGGAATCCCATGGGCCTGTGGCACAAAAGTGGGATAGGTCTGTACTGTCAAGGGACCACTGGCATTTGATATTTCTGTCTTCATCTTGAGAGTTGAAACTAAACAGACTGTGTCCCACGACTTGGAAGAGTTCTCAACTCAAATAAACAAAGCATTCATTTACATTTATTAATATTAAGTAAATCTGTTGGTTTCTTAACAAGGCTACCAGTGTGTGCTAGGTGTTTATCACAAAGATGATGATACAAAAGTTCATTGTTAAGAGGTTACTTCTTGATCTTGCCACATGTCTTTTAAATGTATATTTATGAGGACCCCTGGCACTTGAAAGCAAGCCAGCTCGAGCCCCAAGCACGTAATTTCCCCTTAATTAATGTATTTATTCAACAGCATGTTCAAGCTTTGGTGTGCCCTCTCTTTTCAAACTGCCCTTTTTGAAGATGTTGTTATGCACTTAATAGCTAAGATGCGCATTGTTTTTATTTCTGTTCCAGAGATAACTACAGTGCCTATTTCCATTTTGCAAGGACAGAGAAGAACATGTGATTTAAGATATGCATAAATAGAGACTTAAATTAAGTGCCAGAAATAAATATGTGCAAAGGAGGAAAAAGAAACAGCTTTCTGGTGGGAATCAGAAATGGAGCGTGAAGCTTATGAAACAGCAATGCCACAGGCTCATACAATTATCTTTCAATTCCCATGGCAAAGCAGTGTTATTGTTCCAACAATATTTTCTGCTGAAGAATTTCTGTGAAATTGTTACCAATTTACTAGAGGATCTATTGCATCAGGGTCGAGCATGTCTTGTTAATGGCAAAGAATCTGGTGGGTTAGAAGCAGCCTCGAGTTGACAAAAGGTCGGCTTGCTGAGATATTGTTAATAAAACAATTCACCTGTTGGACATTTAGAAAGACAGAAGCTGGTCCTACTGTGCATCTAATTTTCAGATGTCAGAAAATGCAATCCACTGTGAAACAAGGCTAAAAGCAACTACCATACTTTTTTTTAGCATTCCTTTACAGTGTTTGCTAAGTCAGTGGTTCATATCACAACCATCTGGAGTAGCAAAAGCTGGATGTTTTAACCAATGTATCCATTACTTTTACCCATTTCAACCATCCATCCATTACGTTTAGCTATTCAAATCATGTATCCACTTCTTGTAGCTTTTTCACCATCAATACAGTACTTTAGCTAACTTTTTCAACTGTTTATGCATTACTTTTAGCTACTATAACTGTTAATCCATTACTTTTAGCTAACTGTTTAGATATCTCTGCTTGCTTGCTAAATACTTTCACTTACTTTCAATTTCAAATCATATGGGTTATATTCTTCATTCTTCATCATATATTCTATTTTTTTTTTTTCAATGTAGTTGAGCTACTCCACATTTTCCATGTACCCCCTGGAAAATGCAGAAGTACCCCCTTGAGAATCACTGAGCTAAGTTATGATCTGTGTGAGTAATGGTAATGTTTGTACCTTGTGTTCTTAGATTTTAGCTTCCTCGAGTTGTGTGTTGACAAAATCATAGCACAACAGCCTGAATTATCTATATAGACAGCTTAAAGGACACAGCAATTTCTCTAAAAGCCAAAATTGGAGGTCCTTAGCTCTTGAGTAGAATTGGCTGTAAGTAGCTCTTTCACACTTTTCAAAGTACAGTACGATTGACACAACAGAACTGATGACATGATACATTTCCTTTCTGTTTTTGACTAGCGACTGCATATTTCATCATTGATACATCTGATTTTGTGTTAACATTGCTTGTTAGGGATACACATGATTGAACAATATCAAGGAAATGCTTGTTGTAAACCAACGAGATCGGTGTGAGTGTGGTGTATATTCACATAATTACTGTATGTATTTGCTACGCAATCTGTCTTCTGGGACTTTTTTCCCCAAGCAAAACAGTCTACTTTACATTTTTAAGTAGAACGTTTCCTATCATTTTGATTAAAATAAAAAGGAAACTTTTACTAGCTTTGTGATTACATCTGACAAATCAGCCTAATCAGTGTACTAGCTGCGTCATTCACATGGTCTTTCAGTGATACGTTTAAGGGGGTTCTCAGCAGCTTAACACCTATGTGCTGTGGCTCAGCCGGCCAATTTTCACATCTGACTTGCTTGACTCTGATTTCCAGGGTGTAATATTGTGTCCTTCTCCTCACAATGCTCCAAGGAATACTTCTTGGTATCCATGGGGGCGTTGTCTGTTGTAGACGGAGATTGCCCCTGGTCACTGAGTAGGAAGAGAGCCCATTACAGTATGACCCTAAAGGGTCATTTAGATGGGGCAGTCAATCTCCAGATGAATATGTCTGCTACCTTTCAGGGAGAGGGGCAAAGGATATTGTTGAAGTGGTAAGACAAAATCCAGGATACAATGGAGCGGGAAAAAAATCAATTCCATCAAGTCATTTGTATGCATTTTTAAAATCGGCTTTATCTCATTTACAAAACAAGACTGGCTTAGATAGAATAGTCTCAGTGTTTTAACAATGTGCTTAATTACAATGCAGTCAGATCAAAACCAGATTCTTGCCAGTGATACATGTCACGGGGATCACATAACTTAAATAAAGATAAGTATATCTAAACAAAGGAATACAGGAAGAGTTATTGTATCTTCTGAGCTTAGTGCGGCTATGGCTATTGTAAAAGTAGGATGCATTTTAGACAATACATCCCCTTGATAATCCTCTCTGAACCATTAGTGTCTGTACCAACTTTCATGGTAATCCATCCAATAGCTGTTGAGATATTTCACTTTGGACCAACATGTTGACGGCAGACAAACTGATCGACCAATACTGCCATCCCCATAGTGACACCATTACTGTGGCTAAAAACTTTCCCATGATCCCAGAGACTAAGAAAAAGTGCCAGCTGATAACCGACACAATTGCCTCGTCGTGCATGTGTGTGTGTGTATGTGTGTGTGCGTGGGCCAAACTGTAAGCAGGGTTCTCCCTTGGCACGAGGCAGATTGATTAGCGATGAGGTCATAATTGCTGACTGAATCACGTCCATAGTTAATCAATCTTTGGCTGAAGGATGAATGCGTTGGGTGAAAAAGGACAATACTTCATGAGGTGATGCACGGTTGATAAAGGACATATTCATTCATCACGGGTGGGTTTACTTGATGGATATGCAGGCATCAATGGTGGGCCTATCCATCAATCAGGAGAGAGGGGAGGTCAGCTTTGAAGATCAAAGTCAAACACCCAACTAGACCATACGGGAGCTCTACAGAGGTAGAGTATAGACGTAATAGTTTTTCAAAGGGATGTAAGGATATAATTACCTGCTTTATTCCACCTTGAAGTATCTATTTTGTCTCATAATCTTTAGGTTAACTAGACGTGGGAATATATTAGGCATTGCTTTCTTCTGTTAGACAAGTTAACTTCTCAGGTTTCTCTGTAGTGTTCACCATAAAACGTATTCTTATTTATAGATTTTAAGCTATGAAAGAAATGGTGCCTTGTTAATTGGTGTTGTGGAGATATGAATGAGATATACATTTGCATACTGCACGTTTTAGTCGCCCTATTGTGCCCTATAAGCTCTTAAAAAAAAGACCCCTAACCTACAGAGTGACGTGGATCTACAGCAGGAGACACCTGCTTTTCACATGTGAAAAATTCATTTCATTTTAATGTTGTTTCTGACATTCCTTTTCTGGGTTCACAATGAAATACACTGAACCTCTCGAATTATGAATCTCTGAGCAACCCTTTGATGTCAGCTCCTTTTGAACCAAATTCAATAACCATAATAAAGATGAAGGGAACAGAAGCAATTTTTCACTGTGCTTCGTGTTATCCAAAGCACTGTACTGCCGTATACCGCCCCACTCCCCCACAGAGACTTGCTGAAATGCCCAAAAGCAAATATTATTTCTTACAGATGGCAAGCTATTTCCACAGCCGCCATAACTGCACTAAGCTCAGAAGGTATACATTAGCCTGACGTCACCATCTAAAGTGCCCTATTTGTCTACTCCTCTCTAGTGCTTAACAAGCCAGCCCCCAGTCTTTTTCACTGCTGCTACCTTCCTCTCCTTTATGTTTTTTGATAGGGATTTGAACGCCACGCTGGCATTTGCCAATCACATTGCAGTTTCCGATTACATTAAAGAATCCCTTCAAGCAAATGTGCGAGCATTGGGGTGCATGAATCCGCTCGTCGGACTGAACCGCAGAGGAGATTTTCCTATTTACAATTTAGCCTAAAGCCGATTCAGCTTGACAGGGGTGCTACTTTGATGTCACAGCGTTTTTTCAATTATATCGAAGTCACATGAGATCATTTAATTGCACAATTATTAACAAAATGATCTTTAATGTACCCGTGGTTTTGGTGTAATGAATGAATTCAGTGGAACCTAAGTGCTTAACCCAAGATTGAGAACAGATATGGCTCCCTGCACTCCCTCTTGCCCATATAATCAAATTACTTCATAACCTGAGAATGAAATTAATTAAAGTCATATGCGGTTGAATATCTGGGTTTAATAAAAGTTAATGGAAACTTTCTGTTCATCACCACGAGCAACGCAAGGTATCTTTCCCTCAAGTAAAGTGGGTGCAGCTAGGGGAAAATGGCAACAAGGTGAGTTCTGCTAATCTGCCTGACTGTAATGCAGTGATTTTCAGGAATCTCAGTATTTTCTGCAACAAAAAGACTCATGGAGATGGATTGACAATCTCCACCTTCACTTGCAACCTGTAGAATATAAATTTACATTAGATCATATCATTTTTTTTCCTGTACTTTCATTACTTGAACTAAAATCCTGCCTAATCCAATCAAAACAACAATGTGTGCCTTTGAGAGAGTGAGCAGTGTATAAAGAGTAAAGTTTGCATTAGATAATACAGAATGAACAATGTAAATATCGCAGTGGAGTGATTCATTACCATCGAAATAAAAGAGAGAATACATTATGCCCCCCTCTCCTCCATCCTGTTGGCACTGTCCAATCTTATTGTCCACTAATCTCAAGCCAACTCTTATTTTGTATTTATAAGGGGACACAATCAAATTACAGAGTGATTGCTCATGATAACGCGTGAATTAATGTCTCTGCAATCGTCCATGTCTAATCCAACTGCTCATTGAAAATTACACATCAAAGCTAGCGTTGTAATCACTCTCGTCTTGTAATTTCAATTCATATTAATCTATGCTCTCACTGTCTGTGCTCCCATAAATGTCACAGCGGAGAAAAAAAAAAGTAAATATGTCCTCCCCTTAAATATATGAGGCACACTGAGATGACTTGCTTAGGAAATGTGACCATTAGATTGTCGATCACCAAATGAGAATGAGCCTGCGGTAGTGAGAGAAACTCTGCCATTTCTTTTTCTATTCCACATTGTTCCACAGTTTTTTTTGGTTTATTTTTCGCCTTTTTGTGAAGATTATTGTAACACAGCCCCTGCAAAGATTTTTTGAACATGCCTCCAGATGATTGCCATGCAGTTTGGGGTTTTTTAGCAACCTGGGTGGAGTTTAAATTTTACAATTAAAAACATACACATCGTGGGTATTTTATAGGCTCATTCCAGACTCTATATACCTACATCTGACTACTTTTACATCAACAAGGGCTACCTTATTAAAAATATATATTAAACTTTTAACTGCTCAATGCGTCAGTGGTACATAATAAGCTTTGCCTAAGTAAAATAAAGTCTAAGGTTAGAAAAGTTGGTTTACATCAAGAAAATATCTAAGTAAGCAGGCCTAAGAATCTGACTAAGCATTCTGTACCAACTTGCGATACTTAACACTTTTTGATACTCGATTTCTCGGATGCATTTCGGTTGGTGCTCAGCATGTTTTGGTACCCGAAAAAAGGACTTTTCTCCACCAGAACATTATTTCTGTCCGCTTGGAAAAGGTGCTGGGACAGGGTCATTACTACAGTACAATGGAAAGTAAAAGCAATTAATAGTGTGTCTATTACACAGCTATTAACACACATTACAAGGCGTTTGCTTTGCTTTAATTCAGCTCACCATTGCATGAGTACTAAGCTGTCATTTGCAGGGTTAACAAGTAAGAATTATTCATATTTGTGTTTACAGTATCAGTGACTAGGCTATGGCTGCTGTTGCAGTCCTTGAGGAATATATGGATGGGGGAAATATCCTCAGGTTACCACTACATGTATATATGTATAGTACTGTCACTCACAAAAGATACAGAGTTACACATTTATGGCCCACATTGGTTAGCTGACAACATTTAGAGCCGAGGAAGGAGAAGGCAAAAGCTCGAGTTCAAAGTAATTCCCACTCATCACAGTCATTTCCCTCTCATCTTACAATCACTTTCAATTGTTTTTATTGACTTGATGTTACAGACATTGAGAATGATGACGCCGCAAGGACATGGAATATGCGGCTTTAATGGTAATCAATCCAAGTGTGTTCCTGTCTTTTTTTGTTTTTTTTGGTTCCAAGTGTGTAAAGATATCAAATTAGCTAGGCCCCCCCTATACTTTGTGTGCTTCTTTATGGGGATGTCATTGTCGGCGGTACCCATTTACCCTTGCAGAGTTGTTTTGTATTCTGCACATGGTAATGAATATATTGATTTACATTTTACGCCCCAGCCAGAAGTCGCGGATGGTGATGACAATATTTCTGCAGGCAATAAGGTGAGGAGATTAAAAACGGATCCCAGAGAGTATGGATGAGCATGAGAAGAGGTAAAAAAAACCCCAAAAAAACGCCAGTGAGTCACAGTTCAGTGTGTTTAGTTCATGATCTAATGAAAATCTGGTTAAAATCAGAACAAGCCATTATAAGAAAATACACATCTTTACCCCAAGTTCTATTTATAAAATTATATAACCCAAAATTTAAATGGACTATATTTAATATGTTTTGTTTTTCCTTTGATAAAGTTTTCTAGAAACATTCTTACTCTCAGCAGAGCAGCTCAAGAAAGTTCTTCTTGTCAACAATAGGCCACAATTGTCCGTGATACCCAAAGTAATCCGAATTTCCCAAGGTCATAGTAATAATGGTATGTAAATTCTGCTTTATAGTGGATTTCCCCCCTTTAATATTGTGGTTAGAATGCAGGTTGGATCCATTCTGGCCACTGTATGCTCAGTAAAGCAATAGCTTTATTTAAATAATGTAGATATATTGAATGCCATTTTTAATGTATGATGTGAATACATTTGACAATCGGCTCATATGAGCTTATCTTATGCTGACTGAAAATGGCAATATTTTGGACTGCCTCTTCCTCACTTCCACTCTCCTCCTCACTGCAGAGCCTTGCTAAAATGAATGCCCATGTCTCTTTCACACTTATTTGCCCTATTACTTCAAATTGCCCCCCGATACTTGGATTCACAGTGGTCGCCCTTTTATTGTTGCTGCCTGATTGAATTAATGTTCATCTGTGTTGCTATATTGAGAACAAAGGCAAGGGAAATAGGAAATCTAGTCTCAAGCTACATCTGGAAGAAGTTAAAATCTCTGGTACCTTTTTTGGGGAAATATCGCAATGTGTTGCTTCTAGTGTCATAATTATACAGGATTAACTGGAGGTTTTTTTGTGCTTTTTCAATTGCTATCTTTTTTACCCTTTTTTATGCAGAGCTTTGCAGTGTGATTAGGTTTTCAAAGGGGCTCTGAGTGCATGTTACAAAGTCTATATTTAATGTGCAAGGAAAAGCATCATAAATCTCAAAAGCACTCATCAGTTTTCTCCAATGGCAGTCTAAATCACTCAGAGGATGAAAAAGCTGACACTTCTCTCTTTGGTCGGGTGTAGAATGGAAGCTATCTGGCTTTAGATTCCTCAGACTTTTGTCTCATTTATCAAGCTATGAGTTCTGCTCTGAGACGGCGGGCAAGGGAGATATTCAACTGTTCTCAGCCACTGTACAATGTGTGCCTTTTGTTAGAAGCCACGTTTGGTTACATGTATATATGTACATACAGTATATAATATAGTCAACACTATATTCTGTATGTCTTGGTGACAAGTACTGACTTCCAGTAATGATGACTCGTCGCTTTGCTACTTCAGCACATTTAAAAGTCAGTGTCTTTGAGGAATTGAAAAGTTGTGGAAAGAGCACGCCATTCAAATAAGGTAAAATAAGGTCATCACATAATGAGGTTATTGTATGGTAATTATCAGCATAATTGTCTTTGTTTTTAAACTTGTTTGGGTCTTAATAGAAAGGCTGGTTCCCTGATTTGCTGATAACGAGAGTGCAATGTAAAGCATGTGACATTATATTTAGGGTATGGGATGTCTGATAGAGCCAAATCTGAATAAAGTAAAGGAGTAGATTTCTTAATGCGTAACTGTTTCCCAGTTCATGTAAGTTTTGCTCCTTAGATATCCATCCTTACTCCATATTCAGAGCTGCTCTCTATTGATTGGGTGTGTTCCAGATAAGAGGGGGTGCTGAATTGCCCAGAGATAATACATTCTATGGATCACAGGAATGCAAATCAAATCAGATACCCATGCAAATGCGTGCCAAAGTCATCTTAAAGCAAAAGTATTTTATTTATTCAAAATGTCTTATTTCAAGTCAGTATCCATGTGATTAGCATTTTCAGCTCATTTTTCCTCTGATATACAGAGCATCTGAGCCCTTTTAGAAAATAATTAATGGCCTAATGTTTTCCAGGGTCCAATTACTGACTTGCTTTCTCCTCAAAATACATAATCAGAAAGTGTGACGCAGAGTGCCAAACTCCTTTATCACCACTGTACTCAGTCAGCAGCCTAGTGCTGAGTGATGGGACTGATTGTCTCTGCTTCTTCCTTCGCCTGTCTTTCTAGCCTGATATATATTCCAATAAAATTGTTCTACGTCTCTAGACACTTGTTAAATTGTTGATCTAACATTACTTATCCCAGTAGTATCCCAGTTTACACGATTGTGTGACCAGAAGCAGCAAACAGTCTTCCTATTGCCACTCGGCCTGCAAGTACATTCAAATATACGAAACCAAAGATAACACAGTAACAGTTGCTCAGAGCTTGAGAGGTAACTGGTACTGTTTTAATCCGGCACCACGTTCATGTGTGACTAAACAAAATGATTGAACAGTTTAAAAGTGTAAATGTACAATACCTGGAACCTGATTTTGATTTAGTTTTTGTCTTTGTCATTCTTCGGTGTGCCTAGCCTGCCTATGTTCTTGGTTTGTCCCTGCTGTTTTTTATGCTTTTATTTTATTGTATAATTTTTTTGTGGGATTGGTATGAATTTAGTATATAAATCGTCAATTTTTCCCTACCAAGAACCTGTAACTTGAGCTAACATTATTGGCAGAGACATAACCTTACAGGTATGCGAGGTGCTGCTTATTAGTGCAACAAGTCAAGCAGCTAAATCAGCCTCTGAGGAAGAGCTAGCTTTGGGCAGCGGAGGATACTGTTTTCCTAATAAGGAACTACAGTATGTGATTTTTGGGATGCAAGCAAGTGACGAAGAAAGACAGCCCGACCTGGGCCAGCAATGGGGGTCAGGCGTCCTCTCCGGCACTTAATCTTCTTGTACGATTGACTTACTATCGGAGTTTCAAAAAGTTTCACAAAGTAAACACTGGAAGCAGTCAGAAGTCGTTGCAGAGAGTTTATTCTTTGCGATTTGAACAAACCCGAATCATTCCCCGGAGAATGACTGAAGAACAAAGACACATACATCTTCTTTTAAAGGCTAGCTGAGCCTACCCCTTTCGGGTGGAGCGACACCTCCGCTCCACCTATTTTCTTAAACATATCCAATCATAACGTCAAACATAATGGTGTCCTTTAATATGTATTTTGATCAGCCCCCACCTTCACTGTTTCCTATTTTCTGCTGACACTGTTATTTTCGACTACGGTCGATGCTCTCTTCGACAGGCGGTGGGTGCTTTTGCCTAGCCTGTCCTCATACACCAGTAGCTCCCTCGCTTCCCGCTCTTTTCTTCTGGCCATGCTCACTTCTGCCACCTATATAATTTTGTCGTTTCAGACTGCATTTAAAAAAAAAACCTTGGCTCTAAACCAAATTACTGTGTGGGGTTTTTTAACAGTGTTACAACCCTCTGCTCCAGCCTAGACCATACTGTAGCCTTTTAACAGTGATATTGATGTTACATTAAATCCGGTACACAGTCTCCTTTAATCCCTGCAACCTTTTTTTTCTAGTTCTACTTGATACATGAATTACACATTTCTATCTCTACATTATACTTGTTATATACAATGCTTGGGAAAAAACCACAACACAAGTCATTGAATAAGAGTGCATTATAGTTCATTTGTCCATTCATCCAACTTTCACGTTATCTTTTAATTCTTATTCATTGAGGGAAATTGTAATATATTCCGTCACAGTTTTTTTTATAAAAGACTATTTTATATTTAGTTTCGTCTCATTTTCATCTGGGGAAAATTGCCGTCAATTAATATTTTTCATCATTGTTCTATTTGTGTCTTTATTTGTTTAAATGACACCCATCACTGAGGCATTTGCACTTCCAGAAACTGCTGCTTCCAGTGAGACTTATTTCCATTGAAAGACCTCCTCACCATCAAATCTTTATGAAAGAACATGTAAAATCTTAGTTGTATGATTGTTGTTGATATGAATATGTCAGTGGCTTTTATTACTGAATATAACATGATTCCTGCAGGATTCTGCTTCACAGCAAATGTCTCATCTGTTTTAAATATGTTTTTTTAATTAATTCATAATGCTCTTACCTGGGTAATTTAAATCAGGATAAACAAGCAAACCCACTAATGCAACATGCTCATCACTCAAATCACCCACTGGGCTTCTGAGCTGTCAATTACCTTACTCCAGCAAGCATGCTTTGCATACTCAAGCCAACAGTGGACCAAGACAGTTCATTAATTGATCCTTAGTATTCCCGTATGAGCACAAAGACTCAATAGGACGTCTTTTGTGTGACCTCCATTGAGAATTTCCTTACATATCCCATAATCTGTGTGTAGAAAGCAACACTAGTTCATCTTTGTTGTTTAGTGGACTCGAATACGGTGCTCGACGTGTGGTCATAATGAGAAGGAAATTGGTCTGTGTATCTGAAAACAAATTGGTACCTTCTGCTGTTCCAATTGATCTAGACATTGCATTAACATACCTCAGGCCAAAAACTTGTTTTCTGTTCAGTGCCAGATTGAACCTTCCATAATTATAGTTTACCCTTGAGTAAGAATATCACCTGAGAGGAGATTCTTGTTGTCAGGATGAACCTATGATTGTAACTTTCATTATTTGGTGAGACTCTGAATGCAGAGGCTCCTCCTGGACTCCTTTAGATGCTGTGAACTTTTTTTTTTTTTTTCGTCAGGGCCCTTCTGTGCGCTGTGTCCCCTCTCTACATTTGCACAAGAAATCTGGAAGCCTGCAGGCCTTGAAGTCAACGCCGCTTTTTCGAAATTGTTCACTGCTATGCTCTGAGAACAAGCGCCCTGTCATTAGTCTGCCCCTCAAATCTCCAGCACTAGCTAAGATGAGGGAGATCTGTCTTTTTTGAGCACAGTCCAGCACACTGCAAGGCTCTGCTGCAGTTTGATTCCTCCCTGGAGAGACAGGGCAGGATGGATGTGCAATACACTGATGAGCACTTGTCCAACATGTCAGAAAGTTAGAACTTGAGCAGTTCCCTCCACATGAGGATCTTATCTGTTCATCATAGAATTAAAATAAGGCATTTCTGGTTTTAGTGTATATTGCTGTTAGGGTCCTTATATATTTTCCTGTTTTAAACACACATGTCCCATTTTGGTGCAATGCTACAGTGTGTACTAATGAAGGAAGAAATCAATTCAATCAGTGACAACCCAATTAATTATGCTGTTTAAAAGTGTTTGATGAAAGTGCACATGTCCCATCTGTGTTCTTGTGGGGTGCTGTTATCCAGCACATGTCGATGTGTTTTAACACATGTAATAACAGTACAGTTATCAATCAAAATTGTAAAAATAAAACAAAATAAATAAAAACAGAAAAGGCAAACAAATGTGTAGGAAGTGCCAAATAGGATATCCTAATAATCTGATTCGAAAAGGTTTTGATTTTCATGGGAATCTACACGGGAAAGATGGCAGTTATAGAAATTTCTGTAATTTCTGATCCATAAAGTATCTATAGTCTGGTTCCAGACCTCCGAACTACTGTCCACATCTCAGGTTTGTTCAATCCAAATAGGACTGGCATTGTGCACATTGATGGCTGGTTTCCCCTGGAACAAGAAACAATTGACCAATCAGATTTGAGTAGATGGGATTAAGGATGAGGCCACACAGCTACCAAGCTACATTAATAAAAAAATTAGCGATTTAGCGAATAGGACTTTTTCACGAGATGCTCAAAAACACACAGTGTTGTATAAATGTTCCTCTCTTCTCATAAACCAAAATATGATTTTAACACACAAACCCCTGGTGCTTTTGAATTGTGGAACACTTTAATTCATCTGTTTCTGTACTTACTGCCAGTTCTTGAAAAGGCTTCCATTTCATGCGAGAAAAAAAAAAAAAGATTAATAGCAGTCTTAATTCCTTGGTACAATCATAGAACCGAAGATGTGTTTCTTTCCAAAAATGATTTCATCTCAGCTGTAATACTGCTTTTTCTTCCTCTTAGCTGGACACAGGCACAATTCTACCTTACAACTCTCATCAAAACAAGAACAAGTGTCCAAAGCCGGCGCAGATGGGATGAGATTGTGTGCAATAGAATTACGTTTTTCAGAACTAGTTAAGAATGAAAAAAAAAAAAAAAAAGTCAAGCTCAAAACTGGAGTGAGGTGTCCGTGTGGCGAAAACAAATCGATAGACAGAGCAGATGAATCCAATCCTGGCTCATCAGATGAATCCCCTGGGATAGCTGAGCGCTCCCCAACACTGCCCACCCATTACTACTCAATCCCTACCAAATCCCAACACAAAGCCACCATATCCTACAAAGCAACCACTTGGCTTGGAAAGAGGCAACACTACAGTGCCTGCTGCACCGCATATGATGGAAATATCAGATTGAAATTCACTGATATCATGTTTTGATGTCAGAGACTGGTTTTAGTGATGATGAAAGGGATAGCTGATTCCCTGTTTTACTTTGAAGTAGTTTGTTCATCAGTGTTAATAGCACATATCCTTGTGTATCCTCTGTAGCACCTTGGTGCTTGTGGCACCCAGTAAATAGAAAAAAAACATCTTTGAATTAAAATACATAGTTCTCATGTGGTATAAGAAGTGTTTACAGTGTTCGTACAAAGTCCTGAAAGTTTGGAAAATGCTTAATTTAAACCATTATGTTTTCAAGGTAAGGAATGTGCTTGAATTCGAATATAATCCTTGAAAAGTGCTTGATTTTTGAACATAATCTGGTGTTTCATCATCTACACAATCACTCATGTAAACCAAAAATCTTTTAATATTGGAAATGAAACGATCTTGTCGTCATATTTGTTTGTCTCCTGGCATTTATAGGAACAATTTAGACGTGATGATAAAGGCTTTGAGAGTCTGGACATTTTTGGTTTAGGTACCTTGAAAGTGCTTGAAAAGTGCTTGAATTTTACTCTTAAAAAGCTGTACGAACACTGTGTTTAAGAATCAGAATCAGCTTTATTGGCCATGTGCGTGTACACATACAAGGAATTTGAATATATGTCTATATATATATATACATATATATATATATGTACACACACACAAATAACAACAATAACATTTGTAGACAGTAAAACAATAGTGCAAAGGGTGCTGAAATAAATATGATTAATGTAACAGGTAGCTTTATATACATGAGGTAGGTGGATATGACAGTAAATACAGTATGCACAGCGTATGTATATTTATGTTTGAGTGATGATATTTACATGTTAAAAAACTGTATTTAAACAATGAGAATATATAATTTACAGGTGCAGCGGAGGTTTAGATATGTGCTCTTGCTGTTTAAATGCCATGAAATGCTTTGGTGATGACTAACAAAGTGATGGCATGTGTGATTAGCTTAGTGCATAGATGAAGTCAAGAGTGGTGCCTCTCCACCACGGTAGCCTAAATGTATGTATAGTCTCATTGAATATAATGATGTCAAACATGTGGAATAACTCATGAATACAGTGATTACACTGGTGAAAGCCTTTCTGGGCAAAAAGGTCAATGGATGGTTTTCATCATGTAGGTAAAGGGACTTACGTACACAGTGGTGTTCTTCTTCACGTGGCTAACAAGCCACATGTCCCTTTCAGTTAGAATATATCATCCATGAGACGTTTCCAATCCTGGCTACAAAATGTATTTTTCAGAGATGTCATTACATTCTTTGGGGACACCCTTAATACTTCCAATGCCAACAACTGTGTTTATGTCCTACTTTCATGTGTCTGCCTCTCAAAGTATCTTATTAGTTATAAATATGGATGCTTTGCACATTTTCTTTTTCAGAATAGCCATGGCTATTTGAAATTGCAGGCATATTTTATGTAAACGATTGCATTCCAGTTTTCTAACCTGCCTAGAAAACAATTGTAGCAGGATTGCTACTACGGGCTTCCACTGACGGGTGAACATACACACACACGCTGCAATTTTACACTGGACACAGGACACACTATTTATATTGACACACACTTTGCTGGCCTCCCGATCCAATGCCCGGCGTCTCGGGACCGGCCAGCTCTACCGTCCACAACTTCAACTGCGTTCTTCCTCTTCCCGGAGGACGCTTCTTCTCCGTCCGGAGTCTGTGTGTGTCACTCTCCTCAGCCCGCGCCACTACTAAAGAACAAAGGGTCTTGATTACACACTATCTTCACCTGTGCTACCTAGACTGCTGGCGCTGATTCCTTGAGCCACTCCCCCGTCTCCTCTCCTCTGCAGCTGAGCTCCCCAACCACACCCCGCCACCACAACAATATTTTACAAAACGTCTTTATTAGAATTCTGAAGGTGTCAAATATGATAGCTCATTACTGAACAGTATCACAGCTAACCAGTGAAATCTATGAAGTTATTGATCTAACTGACAGCAGCTCTGGGCTTACAACAACCTAATAACCACTAAATAACACAGGCGAAAATGGATAAAGTACAACAATAAGGCAAGTCAAACTTTGTACTAACCTTTCTGACTTCTTAGGAGTTTAATAGTCAACTTCTGGAATATGAATAGTTTACTAAATCATTTAAAGAAATAAAAAACGTAAGCAACTATATAGTGAACTCTCCTCATTTTGATGCACCTATGTCACTTGGATTGCCGTAACAACATCCAAAAAGGGGTTACAACCAAGTGTCATAGCTCATTTTTCCCGCAAGGACCAGGGCTGTTGATATCTTGACTGACAGTGAGATAGATCAATCAGCTTGATTAATTAATGACAACTGAGTGAACACAGCTGTTTCAAGCCTAAAACATATAGAAGCCTTTCATTTGGATTTTTCAGTGTCAAAGGCCATTCTTTACCTGTCTGAGGAAGCAGTGCGGGAGATAAATTGAGTGTGAACTGACTGAAATAACAGACCAGCAAGGGGAATGGGTAGCTCACACACCGTGACTAACTAGAGGGTGAAATAGGATAAAAATTACAAAATGAATTAGCTATTTGTTTCAGAGGGACGTCTTGCTTCAGCGAAGATTATTTGCTTTGCCATTTTTAATTTGCTTTCAAGTCAAGTCAGTTTTATTTATATAGCCCAATATCACAAATCTCATTTTCCCTCAAGAGACTTTAAAATCTGTACAGCCTCTGTCCTTAGACCCTCGACTGGAATGAGGAAGACTCCCCCAAAAAAACCTTTTCACAGGGAAAAAATGGAAGAAAGCTCAGGAAGAGCAACAGAGGAGGGATCCCTCTCCCAGGACGGACAGACATGCTATATGCTATGCTATAGATGTGTGTACAGAATAGATTCACAACAGAAAATCATAGTATAAACAATTAAAATGACAAAATGTAGAATGTAAAACATAAGTCAGGAGGACAATTGAGCAGCTTCAGGTGTCGCCCACTAAGTAGGATCTGAGCCACACCCCCTCCTCTCCACCATAGAGACCTGGAAAGAGGACAGGCCACACAAACACAGAAGAGGGCAACAGCATTCACACAGAGAGGAGAAACAGATAAACACACAAAGAGGGAGAGAGAGCCACTCACACAGGTTCCTCCTGGAAATGGTCTTCTTGGCTGTCAGTGCTATGCTAAACGCATTTCAGGTCACCAAAGATGTTTGTGGGAACATCTTATATTATAAAATGCAGTTATAGTCCTGCATGCACAGGCACTCACATGTATGTTACTGTAGCTCAGAAGAAAGGCAAAATGTTAAACTATTCAGAATATCAGAATAATTTAGGAGGAGCACAGTTTTATGCCGTCAGCATTGTGTTTAGTAAATGTAGCTATTTACAGGCTTTTGAAAATGATTCAGTGGTTTTTAGATCTAAGATTGACAAAAGTTATTAGTTAATACCAATATTTCAGAGCGAATTTGAATACCCATGTTTCTTTTGCTTGCAGTTATATGATAAATGAATTTAATTAGACACTATAGTGGGATATTAAGCTGTAAAATGCAGCTAGAATGCAGCGTAGACAGTCACTGACATGCAAGCATTCCCATAACAGAATAAGCGAGGGAATAACTTTTAGCTGCCATGGCACTAACAGCAGCCATTATGTAGTTCCATGAGATACAGGGGCATTGATTCAAATTGTTTTGCTCAGTGTTGCTCACTAACAAATGGGCTGTCACACGTAATGGTGCAGAATAAAACATGGTCCCATTTGACACTATGGCCAGGGACATGGACAGACGCATGGGGCGGATGTTGCTCAGCTCAAACAAGGGCCAAGCGCTCCATCCCACCTTACACCTCCTACTGTATTGTTGAACTAACACCTTCTGCATTCATCTGACGCTCTTACCCAGATCGACTTACACAGCAGCGCAGGTATGGATCGGTTATTTCCTAAAGGACACCATGACATTGCAAGTTGGCTGTTTCAAAAATTGAACCTGTGACCATCTGGTTACAGGACAATCGCAGGACACACAAGGCCAACACGCCTGCTGTTAGGAGATGAGACTGTCCAGGAGGATTAGACCGATATAGCTGTGTATATGCCCACTACTTGCCTTTAATTATCATCAACTACTATCATAAACAAAAACAGCCCATATAATCTACAGGGGCTGGGCAACATAACAGAAGGACTTTGGAACATAATGTGACACAAAGCAATATAACAGCAACATACACTGCAGCTGCAAAACTGACCCCAAAGCTGAATCAAAGCCTCTCTGACACAAAAACGGAACATTTTAATCTTCACAAAGGTAGGATATCTCATTGCACTGTTGGATTTGTTTGCATTATATTGCAAGATATTACTGTTACTGCAGACAGCTATAACAGTGGAAATAATACCATTTTGGAAGAAGCATTTATTTTTATTCTTTTGCTATTATGAAGGTGGCACAAAGACCTGCAGCTGGTCTCCACAGACTACTTCAACTAAATGCTAGACAATGGCAACCGGTATTTGGTAGCATGCAGTCTGGAATGAAAGTTTGCAGAGGTATGTTCACAACTCTACCTTGCATGATGATCAGTAAATCCCTTTATTATTTTCATTTTTGGCTTTGGAAACTAACAAGTGTGTCAGTAAAAGACATCATCATGGATCTCAAAGTAGTTTTTCCCCCCCCAATTGGTCTTTGAAAGTACTTGAAAATTTGATTTCTGTAGTTTTGATGGACATTAATTAAGAATTTAACTCATAATGAGGCATCACCATTGGAAATATATAATACCTATTTAAACAGAAGACAATTTTAACCAATACTACTGTTATTTTTTGAGCAATTATTGAATTTCTTCCCCCCTTATGTGTTATTTGTTGTGTGCTTTATGGCTGTATACTATATGTACGGTGCAAGCTGCAGGGTAGGGCTTATGCAGGCGAGGGGGGGGGGCTTTGGGTGATAACAATGAAGAATGCAGTGACTGAGCAAGAAAATCCACACAACATGACTTAATATATGGCTTTCTCACAAGGCTTTGCTTACCTGCACACATTTTTGGATAAGATCAGCACTCCTTTCTCTGCGCCGGCCCCTAGGCCAAAAGTGTGGGAGGTTATGGTACTTCATTTTTGTCTCTTTGAGGATGGCAATTGTAGTTATTGTCTGTGCAGCACCGATTTAGAAATCACACCAATTCAGATGGGATGCTATATTATTTTGGTTTTGTTATTCTGATTCATTGATTGAAATAAAGCGTGCGCAGTGAGCATTCAGCAAGTCCATTGATCTTTGAAGATTCCCAGCGTGGGCAAGTTGATCATTTCCTTTTAGCCTGGAAGGGGGATGATTTTTCTGTTAGATGTATGTCATGTTGATAAGAGTGTGGCAGCTATGGTGGTGGCAGGTATGGAGTACATGAATAATCCATGAAGGAAAGATGTATATTCTGCCGCTTCAAATTGAGAAGCCATTATTCAACTTCAGTTTTTTTGTCGCAGACCTGCTGACTTTTTTTTTTTTTTTTTAAATACAGTAGATGTTGTTTAGAAATGCATCTTTTCTGAGTCATAATTCAGTGTGCATTGTGCTTATCTAGATGCCAGCCAAGTAACCATAAATCAAACACACTGCTTTTTGGCAATGTTTATTCAGATGGTGGGCTGCATTATCACTGATTGGTGTATCAAAGGGGCCATGCCATGATAAACCATAAAGTCAGTACAGAAAGGCGTGTTGACATCACTTCTAAATGGTCAGTACTCATTAAAACACCAGGGTCACTGTTTTATCGACTTTCAGTGTCTGCTCCAGTATTTATTCTTTTTATATCCTTTCTTACCATATAGAGTGCTGCAGGAATGAGTCCTAAAACCCACAAATGAGTTTTTGGTTAGATGCCTGAAATAAGGTCTGTGGTTAACACAAGCTTGAGATTTTCACGTTTTATTCTACGACATAAAATACATCAGTAAATACCGGACTTGTGAATTTTGAAGCTTTTACGTGTCTTAAAAGAAGGCGGTTGCTAACGAGCGGCTAAATGAGACTACAGAGGTTGTCGGGGACATTAAACGTCATCCCGCCGAACACAAAAACTCATCTACGCACTCGTCCGCCTTTACAGCCTTGTGTTTATACTCACGCTCTTGTAAACTATTCTAACTCAAACTTTCCCAAAGGCTTTTGTAGAAGATTTAAGCACTCAAATTCAAATTACAAGCTGGAAGCTTAGTGGTGGTGATGTGGAAGTCATGCGACCGTGGTGTAGTTCGTTTAAAGCCTAACGTTAGCTTTTTACTTGTGGCGATTGCTTTTACGCTTCAAAAATCATAAATGGTGTTCATTAGTGAAGATTATTTTGCTGAACAAAACATGTAAGTATCATAAATATTTGTTTGCCACAGAACTTATTTTCTGTAATAATCTAAAATCCCATTAGCTTTTTGTCGAGGGAACCAGGGCGATGCTAACTTCTGGGTTGGCCTATAAAAATATGTCATCCCTGCTGCACTTTATATATTACATATTTGTTCTTGGTGTTCTTATTTATAATGCATTGTAAGCTATCATTAGTATTAGTTTTAGTATCTGTACTGTGGACTATGCTCCTTGTTTGGCCTCAGGTGATTATAAAATAAACTGGAGATTTATAAGCAGAATACATGCCAGTGTATCCCCCTTGCCAAAGAAAAATGTGTGTGAGGCTGAAAAAGGCGCAGTGCTAGGACTGGGATACTTTAAATCCTTTTTCTCCCTGATTTAATTGAAGCCAAGCAAATTCACAGGGGACAGAAACATTGTGGTTGTCTTTCTGACAAAGCTTTGCCCACAAATGATGACTGTACATTTGCCTCACTGCTAAAAAAAGGATACAGTCCTCAGTCCTGGTCCATTGTAAAACCATGTAAACATTAATGTGTGTGATCTAATGTAGTGAGCGAGAGTGGTACTGGGGTGATTGGGGGCGTGACAGTGATTTGGCAACTGTAGTTACTTATGAGTTGTATGTAGTTGCATTAGAACAGACAACTACATACTACTAGTCAGTGGGTGAGATACTGTCGTCACATCTGATTTCAATGTTGTTTCACCAAAATAATCACACATTTCACAATCACCTTGTCTGACCTGTGCAATCACTCTTTCAAACACAGCAGGGAAGTTTAATACCCATCTGACTGGGGGCGACTCGGAATACATCTTTGAAAATTCCAACTGAATCGCTGGATCACACTGATGACATGCATAATTTCCATCATATTCTGTCAGTATCTCACCAATCATGTATTATGTGCAATAAACAGACAAAAGACTTTCTTTATCATCATTCTTTATCGAATTTGAATTCTTCTCACTTTTTGTGCAAGGAAATATAAACTATAATGACACTGTAGAATATTTTTCATTTTTCAAAAGAAGATAAAACACCTTTTGGATATATTACTGGATGCAGTGTTTAGGCCTCAAGCGTCTGGGTGGACATTTCCCATGGCGACGGTTGGGTGACATTTGAGACATTCGCCTACAGATGTTGACACAAGACTTTTTGTTTTTACCCTTTTTTAACAAGCCCAAATGGCTTTCGTTAACCATCACTTGTGATGATCCATCGTGATGTTAAGTTTGCATTCCACTTGGAAAATGGAAGCTAGTTAGCCTAGCTTTATTTCAACACCTGCTCAGTCACCTGCAGCTCTCACACACTCAGTGCTGTGCACCTCCCACATTATAAAAAGTCTCTTTTTCATGTGATTTGTTACTTTGACAGCACATCACCATCATGTCAAAACTCAGCAACTAGTAGTCCTGTGACCTCAGCTCTCTGTACGTTACCCCATGATTTCAATCACGGCATGGAGTAACATAAAGAGTCATGGAGTGATGTAGGGAGGGCTGAAATCACAGAAGGGACTGAGCAACAGCTAACATCAGTCCCCAGCCTGTGTGGTCGTTGCAATTGAGGTGATATTACAAACTATTTTTAGTGCCAACCCACACAGATATTGCACCAGTTTCATTACAGTACCCTCAGTGTCAGTCGGCACCTAAAATCTCCGCCCCCTGGAAAACACTAAGTGGTGCTATTACTGCAGAGAAATAAATAAAACTTAAATGTCTTCTGTTTGGTAATAGCAATTTTAAACAAAGGTAAAGACGAACAGCAATGATATGTTTACTTATTTCCTGGCAAAAATGAATTTTATTTCAGTTTGACAAGATCATGAAGCCTGTAGGCAGACTTAAGACCAAATCATATTAGTCTGAACTCCTGCACACCACAGCTGGTTAAAAACAAACAAAACATTTGCATACGCCCTCACACTTTGAGTAATTTCATTACTTGGGGGCCTCCTGTTGGGATTTCCCTTCAGACTGTCAAGATGAGCAAATCTGGTGAAAACTCAATTATTCTCAACTGTGTCCCCAATAAACCTTGACTTACACATTTAGGTGACTACTCTTCAGTCCTCCAAGTCTTCATATTTCAGACACCTTGTCTCTGTCTGCCGTGCATTTTTCTTTCAGTCAGGAGTCAAGACTTCCAAATCTGTGTCTTATTTACTCCCCGGGGTTTGTTTCATCCAAGTGATTTCGTTTTACCCCCCTCCTTTTATTTGTCGCCAAAATCATTCCTAGCATCACTCTGTTGTAACAAATCATTTAACTGTAATTTCCATGCAGGACGCCTGGTGAAAGAGTGATGTAGTATTCCTTGTGCTGTAGCTGTCAGAAGTATCTGTCACTGGCAGGACTATTTAAGGAAGAATATTTATCAAACGCACTAGAACTGGGGCTGAGAATACTGATAACACAGGCTCAGGTGATGACGTTTTAGGGTCAGTGCCATGGGATTTTGGTGGTTAAAAAACAGTAAAAGTGGGCTTTATCAATATTTTTGCCTTTTTGTGATTGTGCTATTTTTCAGCCAGACCTTTAAAAAGACTTGCTGATAGCTGATATCACCAAGCTGTTTTGCAAAATTAAAAGAAAAAAAAAAAAGATATATATATGATTTTATTTAAACATTTCTTTCTCTTCATGCAACATACACAGTCCATTGTGCAAATTAAAGCAGTAGATACTGAAAACACTTAGTTTTAACAGATGTATTACTGTAAGTCTGCCACTCCAGTGAGCTGCTGCTGGTATGTTTTATCTGTAATGTTGTAAAAGAGTTCAGTGTCAGCTCACAAGAATGTAAGAACAGTGGGAGTTGCTCTTGATGGTTGTTCACATTTTAAGTTCTTTCATTGCTCTCTGGTATAGTGAACATGCTTCTAGGTAGAATAGGCATATCTGACACATCCAGCATGGAAGTCAACATACATACCTGCTGCTCCAGGAGAGGCGAAGAACTCAACCCACTCAATTCCCTCTTGAGGGGAAATATGTTTGAGCTCTGATATCATGAATGGAGCTTTCCAGTCCTATATTGGTTTTCCTCTGATGAGTGTTTGTTGTAAAAATGGTACACTAGAGTAAAACACGAGCTATGCTATCTCAAAAGTGGAAATACATCATTTAAAAAGACTGCAGGGAGGAACTGAAAAAGGGTAATGTACAACACATAGAGGACTAAGCTCAATCTCAGCGGTGCACTTACGGGCCAAATTGCAATATTAGTTCTGTTTTTTCTTTTATGTTCTGTAGTTATGGGCTTCCAGGTGACCTTATACACCCTCTGTTGATCAGCTGATTGCAAGAACAAATTTACCACCTTGCTCTGTCAGTACAAATTACAATATTTCTATTTTGTTTCATGGGGTTTAGCTGGAAATTGAATTTTTCCAATTTGGAAAAGTCATGTTTTTTTTTTTAGAACGTGTTGGCAGGTAATTAATCACTGCCATACAGTAAACACATTTGACAAAATAACTAAAAGCTGCAGTACTTGCCCCTTATTAAAGTGTGTTTTCCTAATCTCATAAAGACATCTCACTTATTAACTATTACTTCACTGAGCTTCCACAAAACACTGCCAGACAAGAACGTTGTAATTAGACGATTCTGCAAAACCCCAGATTAAGTTCAATGCCAAAGGTTTTTTTTTTAATTCTTGCTTTCAAAAATATCTGAGCATGGCAACAAAAGTATGGTTAAGATTAGGGACAGACTGCGGTTATGGCAAATAAACTATGGTTAATGTATAGTTTTTGTTTAAGTCAGTGGTTCCCAAAGTGGGTGCAGAGGCACCCTGGGATGTCTTTAGGGCAGGTCAAGGGTGCCACAGGATTTATTTAATCATTAATCATTTATTGTGTGTTTACAATATTGTTTCACCACATTAAAAAACATTGCCGACATGTCCACTTACTGTGTTTTAAATTACGTTTTCAAACACGTCAAAACAGAAGCCAAACGAAATAAATATTGAAATCCCTGTATTAAAACCTTCGTTTAATATGCCGTTTTGCCGCAGCTAATGACATAACAACTCACGGTTGCCGGTTGTCATAGTAACACAACATGCTTTATTTGTTTTAAAGGAGCTCAGTGGTCAGGAAAATAGTGCGCATTGGAGCAAGCGATGGAAAGATTTGACATGATAAGCAGAGCTCAAAGAAAGAATGCCCTCAGCACAGTCTGACAGGACTGAACCTGAGCCGACCAACAAAAGTAAAATCAGACTCTGGCCCTCTCATCCCTGGTACATGACAACACGACAAGAAACGGCCGGTCAGACCTGAAGGTTGTGCTCTCTCTCTCTCTCTCCCCTGCAACCTATTTTTGTTTTGTTTTGTTTGTTCGTCCTTGTACTGTCTAAAAATTACTTTATTTTAATTTTGAAGAACATATTTGCATATTTAATTGTATTAATTGTTTATTAAAAGTTAAATATTTATCTGTAAATTTGCAGAGCACATGTTGGCTTTTATTCTGAGTGATTGAGAGTGGGCCTGTATTATTTAACTTAATATTAATATAATACAGTACAATACTAAAATAATATAACTAATATAACCAATACCAATAAGCATCTGTGTATATATATATATATATATATATATGTGTTATATTGGGGGTTGTGAATGGTTGTCTGTCTCTATGTGTCAGCCCTGTGATTGACTGGCGACCTGTCCAGGGTGTACCCCGCCTCTTGCCCAATGTCTGCTGGGATCGGCTGCAGCCTCCCGCGACGCTCTAAAGATAAGACGTCTATATGATTAAACTGAGTTGTTTTGTTTGGGCATCATTTAGTTTCTGTATGACTGCCATTTGCAGACATCCTCAAAAATAGGAACACAAATTTATTTTGCCCGTTTACAGCTCCTCTCTGGACATTGACCATTATTCGACATTGTAATGCACAGCTTTACAACAGGCTGTCTCCCTAGTGACCTTCAGCTTTGGAGTCCAGAGCATCTCATTCCCTTTGACACTGTTTGCCATTCAGGCTGTAATTGTCACTTGCTCAAGGCTTTTAAAACCATCAAAAGCTTCTCAGTGCTGGGCGCATGACAGTATATCTCAGCTCTCATCAGAACATTGGGCTGCCAGAGAAACTGCCCTCCAAGAGCTAATCCAGCCCCCCTGAGGTGCTGTTCCAACCAAACTAATTATTCTGTGTAACCACACCAGCTGGAATACAGCCACTGCAGCTGGAAAATACAGGTTGGAAGTGAAACATTACAATGTGATCCCCATCCCTGACCTTCTTCCTCCCATTCCCACTGTAGATGACGTGCAATATTTTTCTCTCCTTTTGTCATAATAACCTTTCTCTGGCGCTCCAGCCTTCGCTTTCATATCTGATTGAGTTTTTCTGTTTGTGGACTTGGGTGTGTTATATGCGAAATGGAGACCTACCAACAGCAGGGTGATGTCATGGAGCATCTTTCAGCCCTGAAGTCTTGACCATCCCTGGGCCAGCAAATATATCAAGGAGCTTTCCAGTTTGTGTTCTGCTCTCAGAGGAAATAGGCTCCCTGGGGCTTGGAGGCCTTCTCTTGATCCTGTGGTGATACCAAGGATTTACGGGGACTCTAGTGATTAGCCAGAGGGGAAATGGGAAAACAGGGCAATCGCTGCCAGCAGTCTCACATCAGAAGAATATGGACAAATGCACACACACACACACAGACTCATATGTCTGTGCGTGCGTTCATGCACAAATACACTACCATGCAAGCATGCACACACAGGCCTGTGCATCGCTTGCAAATAAAATGCAATAATACACATTCTTATTGTAATGCAAAGTAAGTTTCTGCCACTGTTGATGAGAAATTCTAAAGGTTATATAAACTGCTGTTTTGCCACTTTGTTTTTGTAAACTCAGCATATGAATATGCATCATTTTCTAACCTTGGATATCATTATATCCCCACAAATCATACCTTGATATTGAAAATGACTGTAGGAGTCCCATAAGTCTAGACATAGCCTTGAAGATGAAACACTTAAGATACATGATCCCAAAACATAACCTCCCTTCACAGCTAACACAATGTAAGCATTTTCTGTAGTTCCAGCTTTTTACTGTAGTAGTGTAGAGTGCTGGCATGTTCTTGATCTTATCCCCTCAGTATAAGAGCTAGGGTTAGGCCAGGATCAGATTGCTTTTTCCCCCCTCATGCTACAAAGCAAAGTAGAAACAGAGAGAGCACAGCCTGAAAAGAGGTAAGAGAGTTGCATCATTCTTAACACAAAGTTTGACATCAACTTGCAAGCAATTAAGGTTATCCAGCTAGCTAACTGAGCTAACAAAAGTAACAAAGGGGTAACACTAATTAGAACAAAGACATACAAGATAAAGTCTGCCTACATCTGTAGTTTTAACACCTCCTATCTCTTTTCCGTGAGGCAACCAGTAGACGTTTCAGTGTGTATTTCTGGCGATATGTGGCATAGTTGAGTGCTCAGGGGACTTCCCTAAAACACACTTCATTGAAAATTAAGAGACTCACAGCAGCTGCAATGACATCATAAAAAAACCCTGAAAACAGCTTACACATTTTTGTTGTCACTTCTAAAGTCATTAGTAACAATGAATGGATGAATAACACACAGGGGATACAGATTATTTTGGATGGGAGCAGCGTGTATCATTTTGATGGTGATGATGTTGGTTGGCCAGAATCTAATCCTATTAGGAAATCAACAAATTGTTCAATGAATGTCTTTTACATTATTTTTAAGTTTTAAAAAGGACTATATATACCTATCTTACTAATTATTCACTACAAAATTATATTTTACCAAAACCAATTACAAAGACATTGCTGAATGTCTCATCTCCCAGAGGACTTCCCACAGCTCTGCTCCCTCTCACGTTATGCTTCTGGGGTTGCAAAAAGCAATTAAAGGCGCCACCTGTTTCTGCATTCCTTCTGCCTCCACTGTTGGGTAATTGGAAACCTCTGTCTATTGGTGCTGGTGTTCGACCTCATCTGCAGCTAATGTTTCACACAGCTGCCCCTTAAAGCTCTAAAATAAGACAAAATACTGAACTGTGGAACGCTTTTTAAGCTTCTAACATTATCTGGAGAGACCGTTTAGAGATTTCAGGCTCTGCAACAAGATCTGTGAAAGAGTCTATAATATTTGTTGACATATGTGTATTGTACAGGCTTGTCTTAGATAGAAAATCTGTTTCATTCTCATATATATTATGGTTTTGCTTATCTCAGTTCTTAACTGGTGTAACATTGTAGCTTTTTCAGTTGTAAAAGCTTCAGGAAATCTTTTAGACTTGCTGTTCTAAACACTCACACAAAAAGGTATTGTATCTCACCAACAGGAGTCCTCTGTAATGACACTGAAAGCTAAAGGTTTCCTCTTTAGAACTATTCACTGAGCTTCTGAGAGCAACATTTAATAAGAAATGGAGAGCACTCTAAAGCTAAGAGAAAAGGCAGGGTTGACCTCGTTGCTAGTGATAATGTTTTTTTAATGAATGAGATTACTATACCTACAGTGAGCTCCTGATAGGGAAACAATATGTGTTGGTTAATGTATTATTAAATGAATTACGCAGATGGACCGGTTATGGTGCCATATTCATAATGAATGTCTTTGTGTGAATGGAAAGTCACTGCCCCCACTGTCCATCAGCAAGTGACATCCACATGGGACATTATGGTTCTCAAATAGCAGCCTCAGCCACTGGAGGGTACAGAAATGAGTAGTAAGAACAGCCTAGATTTTGGAAGCCCAAGTATATTACCAGCCATCTACAGTATGGTGCCGAAACACCATAGCAACCGGCAAAACCGGCAAAAGAAAATGAGAATGAATGCGTGTTTCCATCCACTACTGTTACGAGAATATTGGGAGTTGGGCTCATCGAGATAAACAGCAGGTAGCTCTAATTTAAAATCACATGGTTCATTCGCTAAATCTGTTTCCATTGCACTTTGACACATTTTTTTACTTTTCCGCCTCAGCCAAGCATACTTTTTTCTTCTTCTAAATATTTCAACCTTATTTTGAATTTCCAGCGTTTCCTTTTCTATGCGCAAAATATACGTGCAAAATATGCGTTAATACAATTGGATGGAAACCCTCACAACCTGCCTGAAGACCAAGAAAGTATAGTATCAGCAGCATCTACTGTAGGTGCCAGACACGAACCAACAAGGAACACCTTTTTTTTTTTTTAACAGCCTCAATTTAGCTGCACCCATGAAGGTTCTTCAGTGAGGTTAATGCCTTTGCTTAACTTAAAAGTAAAATGTATTGCTGAAACAATTGTTTGATGAATATATTAATTGATCAACATTTTTTAAAACAATTTTGGCAATTGTTTATTCCAACATTTCTTGCAACTTTTCAAATGTGAGGATTTGCTGTTTTTAAATGTTTTAAACTGATTTAAATTGCACAAGGTTTAAGAAATCCCCTCGGCTCTAGTAAACCCTGATGGGCATTTTTACTTATTTTCTTTTTCAATCACGTGCGTTAAGCAGTCTAAAGTCTCAGCTTGAACATGTACAGACATGTCGGATATCTACAATTGTACTGTGTTCTTGACAGACTGTAAAAATTTAGAAAAATTAAACAACCTCATAATCTGCTGAACACTGCTATCGTGGCATAGATCTTAATGATGTACAGGTCAGCAAATCTTTTTGTAGTGATTCAGGCCTCCATATTACCAAAATGTCACCCCTGAAGAGTTCACATTGCCATTAACCTTTTCAATGGACACACTTTAGGCCTCATTAACATTTCCAGTCTCCCCAAAAAAAGATTGGATTCATTGGATTCAAACAAGTACAAAACTCGATCAACCATGAAATTGAGCACTTACTAGGTCTCAGTGGTGACAGAGCAAAGTCAAGGTAGAATGGTATGTGTGCATCCGGAAAATCTTATTGTCTGAACTTTGGATTGGAATAAAATATTCATAGCCCAAACATATTGGTTTCCTGCATGGAGGCTGCTTTGAGAGATGTTGTCTATGTAGGATCTCTTGTGTTAGCATTGCTGTTATGTATCTGAGAAAACATAATAGGTTGCATGTCCTTGGCAAAGAGAATTCTCTTTGTTGCATACTGTTTAATAAATAAATTATATTGTTATTCGGTCACACCAGAATGGGTAAAATGATCCCTTACAGGGCAATTATTAGCTCAAACATGGTCTGCAAATCATGCTTCCTGTTCTAATCAATTTTGATTATCTAAAATTGACCCTTTTCTTGCACTTTCAACTGAGAATTATTCTCTCAATGGGAAGCTAACTCAGGCATGGCACCACTTCATTTCTCTTTCAACTATTCTCAGCAGGCCTCCAATAAGAATCTAATAAAGGGCTGAAACTGTAGTCTTCGAAGAGAATGTCAGCTGGGTGGTTCTCACTCATAATATGCAATACTGCTTGTTTCCCAGTAGCCCGCTACTATACTGTTACCTGCTCTCCAGGTTCATGAAATCCACTAGTTTAGCAAACCACACAGAAAATCACACTAAACTACCTGGTCCCTTGGCTTCCACCTCAGTAATGCTTACGGTGTCTCTGCACAGGATAGCATGAAGTGGGACCAGTCAGACGGATGAAAGGAAAAAATGTAATCATGAAAGCTATCACTGTGGCAACATAAAGCCTGGTATTTTGTGATACCATTAATACTACATATTTTACCCCAAGGGTTCACATGTATATGCAGTATAAATTTGTAAGATTTATGCTTAATTTATTTCTGTTGACTGTGTTTCTGTTTTTACATGCTTTCAATACAGGAGAGACATCAACACAGACTATTGTGTCAGGCACTGACTTGTCCCATATCAGTGAATGACTGTTTTCCCTACACATTAGTCTGCATATTGAGAAAGACTGGAGGGCTGCCCTCTTGCTATGTCCTCTGGGGCTCCAAGAGAGTGTAGTGAAAGCTTTCTCTCTACCTTCCTGTCTCTTAATGGTGTCTGTTCCACCAGCTACTAAAACTGTGGTGATGCAACCTCACAGTGTTGATGTCCTAATATGCTGTAATGGGTAGAGAAATGCCTGCTTGATCTAACGATAATATTCCAAGCATCAGAGGTGAGGATGTGACCACAGACGAGCCTCAGGGTAGAGTGCTAAGCATATCCAAAGGCCTACTGCAAATGTAAAACTTCCTGTTGACAAATATGGACAAATAAGTGGTGGCATATCAATGCCATACCCATTTGTCCATCTTAAGCATTCAACACTTTGCTGGGCTGTTTTATTCAGAAAGATCGCTACTATTACCTACTGATAAGATGGCAAAGATGATTGACTTCGTTTCACTTTCCAGTGATTAGGTTACAAATGCAACCACAACTGTTCAGCTAACCACTGGCGACCTGCACTTACACTAAGCATGTGGACACAGTCCTGAAATCACTGGACACCATAGTATGAGAATGTTCTTCTGGACAAAGAAGGAGCAATCACACTTCTGTTTCACTTATCTTCTCTTTGTGATCAACTGGAAGATGAGTGCCCCGCATCCCAGCCAGCAGGGCCTATATATGGGCGATAAATTCTACCTTGCCATGCACCAGACTGCTGGAATCAACACAGAGTAACACATTCAAGGCTTTTTGCAGAGTTCAGCTGAAGTACTTCACTGATATCCATGCACCTTCTGGGTGAGATTCAGTGGCACCCGGTGCGTGAGGCCCTTACAGAGATGATTTAGCAGGCTGAAGGTGTTCACAAGTGTCACAATTATCGCCGGCTGACCATTCCCCAACCCAACGATCATTTGCCCTGATTCTAGCATAAGGAAGACACTCTCCACCAGGGTGACATATAATGTTGACAGTTGTATTCAGAAGTGTCTCACTGGATGTTCCACGGTCTCTCTCAATGTCTGTTTTGAACTTTGGTTTGAACATCCTATAATTGGTGAGCTGTTCTCCATTAGTCTGCTACAGGCCTTGTTATCTCGAAATAACATCCTTGCAACCCCCAAGGTGATTCAAGACGTTCAAGAAGTTGCAAAAGGTTCACCTATATGCAATAGTCCTCTGATGGGCGGGAGCAACAACCTGGAGACAAGCAATTGCGATTGTTTTGATTCCCTAGGGAAATGGAAGCACAGCTGTTGGGCTAAGCCTTGGATGTGCAATATCAGTGTCATGACCAGGTATGCAGGCATCATGCTTCAGTCCCTAAGACCATAGCGCACTTTTTGAGTTGAAGTCAGTGTTCAAATACACCATAATTATGTGTTGTAATTTTATTTCAAAGAAAACATGCGGATCCCTAAACTCCACTACCATTTAGCCATTTGCTACCCTGATGCTCCACCAGGGGGTAAACTTAATTGGAAAATGGTGGTTGGTGCACAGCCCTTTTCATATATATTTGGATTGGCTGGCTTAGCGTGCATTATTTAAATTCTAAGTGTGTGGATCAGCGAGTATGATACCATAGAACCCTGTTAGAGGGCTCCACCTGTGTTCATGCAACAAGAATTATCATACATAATCATTATTATGCTGACACTGCATTTCCTTACCGACCTATTTTCACTGTGTTCAACATTACATCACAGTTGCTATACATGGCTTCCCTGCTGCTGGCAGTGCTGTGATCCAGCTAATCACTAAGGTGAGGTTGTACTCTTTGACCATAATGTTACTTGCATGCTGGACTGTAGACCGGCCGTGACACACCACATCTTAGCCAAGATGTGGGGTTTAGATTCATGCTTGTGTGGTCATGACTCCAACACTGCACCACCATCACTATGGCAACCCTTTGAAAGACTGCCAGCATCACTTCTACTCATTAACACATTGTAAAGGTGGGATATTGTTTCCAAGCCACAGATGTTTTTGACCATCTTTCAGTATCCACCATTAAGCATTGTCTACATGAATTAGAATTGTGTAAGGTGTAAAAGAGTTGTGTGCATGTGTATATCTGACAGTTGTTTACTGCAGTCTGAAATAGGCATTAGTCAGTGTGAAATGTGGGCTGCTCTTTGATCCACACTGGAGTCAATGCTGCTGAGATTTCATTATAAATATCAGAAGAGTGTAAAACAAATTGCTGGCTAAAACAAAAGGTCAGCAAGTGCATTGCCCTGCCATTATTTAATCACACACATTGACTTGACAATGAGTGTGAGCTTGTGAAGGTCTGCATCGTTACAGCTAGTATCGATGAGAAGAAACATCCAAAAGTGGACCTGAACATTGTTGATATTCTGTCGTGAAACTGGAGATTAGTGGACGACGCACAGAATATTTTAAATGATCAGCATTTCCTTTTTAAACCAGTATGCAATCTCTGATAAAGTGACAGACATATATCTGACTTTCTGAGCCAAACTCCCTTGCAATATAGAATGCTGTACCTTTCCAGCACATTTTATGTCTTCTTGGAATTAAAGCTTTATGTGCGTATAGAAGCATTTGTTATAAATGAATGGCCAAAACTGAAATGATGTGAAATAAGGGGGTCAAATAAACTCCTTTGGTGTGGTCACTGGAAGGTATATGCATCACTTTAGCAAAAAACATCCACTCAGGGCTTATGAAGGTTTATTCTGTTGTATTTTCTTACTTTCTATTCTGTTCTTTACATGAGTCTGTACTATGCAAGAGCTGTTTCCAGCTGTACTGCATATAATGAAATTATAGTTGGGGCTTCAAATATATCTATGTACAAATGCAGGAGTGTATGTAAGTGCATGTGCCTCTGTATATTGTAAGTCTGCCTGTCTTCCAGTTCGTGTGTGTGTGTGTACTGCACACTGTTCCTCACACTGCATCTAATTATGCACAGAGCAAAGAGACTATGAGACAATTCAATCTTTTGTAGTAATTGATCCTTCCACCTGAGGGCAGTACTTTCTAATCTAATATCAGATAAATCTGTTTCACATCTTCAATTAAACCACAATATTGAATTGGCTTTCGGGTTGAGCTCACTTGTTTTAGTTAGTTCATTTCCTACTGTTTGAAATAAAAATCAATGCTTGTAGTGCCATCTTTCCCCTGCAGGATGAAACAATATGCACTCTACTCTTGAAATATTATTTTTAGTGCTGAAAGCAGGTGTAGTCTTTCAATTGTGCAGTATTCATTGAAATCATGCAGCGGGTGATCAAGGACAGGTTAATTGTATATGTAGAGCTGTTAAGGACTTTCCATGGCTGTTGCAGGGCATTGAACTGTGAACTTCTTTTTACAGGAAGGTCATTTTAAAGATACATGTCTTTTATTGTGCTCCACATTCAATTTGGACACTATTTTTGTCTTTCATACAGTTGACCCTATTCAGAGTCGATGTTTAAAGCTCAAGCAATATTCCTAAATCCTGAATCTTTATAAAGATACTTTGAGGGCAGTTTGCCTCCACTATTCCTTTTTATTTTTAAAAGACTGCAGGCAGTTTGTTTTTGTCTCACATCAGGTGCAGCAGTGCCCTACCATTGCATTGCTGTTCCTTTTTATTCTCTCCAGAAACAATTACATTCTCCTTTACACAATTCACAATTATTTTCACTGTTCAGAAACACGTGCCCGAGGCATCGCTTGTCTCCTCCTCTTCATCCAGAGACAATCTTTTAGCGGATGACAGTTTTTCTTCATAAATGAAAAACAATAATTTGAATGGCTTATGTTGGAGTGACAATTTAATTTAGTCTGTGGTGTGGAATTTATACCCAACAGTGATGTACTGTACAACCAAACTAAATCTCTTCGTTTGTCTTGGAAATAAGGAAAGAAAAGAATTGATGCAATTCTTTAAATTGATCTGGCACTGTCAGTCCCTGTGGACAGATCAGAAACTGCTCCTTGAAATAGTCCTGTGTGTAATTTTAAGCAGTACAAAACCTTGCAGTGGAGCTCAAAAAGCATCTCTCTCCTGTCAAATGTTCAGATGACAAAACTGACTGACCCCAAACGACGCTTGAATGCGCTGCATAAACCAGAGCCTTTTTAGTCCCAAACAATCGTCGTGTCATAGTAAGACTTCGGCAGACTTCTCATTATTGTTGTGACTAAGAATATGAATAGCCAGCATGTTTTCATTTCATTTGTTGTGTATGTTGTAGCTTCTGTATAAGTCTTACTGCCACCATAATCCAAGTGTCAACACTAAGTCCACCAATAACCTTCACATCAAACGTTTGACTTTAAAGCTCCACTGATGCATGGGTGGTTGAGTTGGGATCTCTACCTGACTAGATTGAAGTGAAACTGTGCTGAATCTAAAATAGAGCTGAAAAGATTACTCGTCGATGGATATAACATTTATTGGCAAGAATTTTGATCATTAATTAATAATTTAAGCAAAAATACCAAATATTCATTAGTTTAATCTTCTTAAATGTGAACATTTCCTGTTTTTTATTGTACTATGTGACAGTTAATTGAATATGTCTGGGATTTAAGATATCAGACTAAACGATACATTAGAAGACATCACCTCAGGCTTTAAGAAATTGTAACAGACATTTCTCACAATATTTAAGATTTAAGAAATCACAGCACAAAATACTTCATGTGCTGGCTCAGCCGCTACAGTTGGAAAACTACTAAGCTACTTCCTTTATGTGGATTTATTATGCACAAACATAGACCTGCCTCATCCTCACTTGTTTCCAACTGTACTTGCACACTGTTCATATTATAAGTCTCATAAGCGGTGCACATGGCCAATGGTGGTACAAACCTAACAACCCATCAAACACCCTGAGCCTTGTCCTCATAGAATTTCTTACAAAGAGGTACTGTAAAATTAAGAGTTATTTTCAGTATGTGAATTGAAAATTACAAAATATACTAAAACGTTTGGTTCAATGATTTACTGTTAACCTCAAGCCTGTTATGTTATTCTTTAAAATGGAAATATATCTCAAAGAAGATTTTGCAAAATATGAAACGTAACTTTTGCAATCATCTTTGGGTTCCCAGTCAGCCATGTTTTTATGTCTGCGTATGTCAATGATCTAGTTTTCTTCTAAGAACATTAATGAAGCAAAGCCAATATGACTTTGTTTGATCATCCACTAACAGGATTAGTGTTTTAATAGAACAAACCTTTTAATAAGTTTGATGATAACAGCAGCAGATTCAGGAAGACATAATCAACTGTTATTCCAATATTGGGCTGCAACGGAGTGGATGGGATTGTTATCACGAAGCTTAATATTCTGTGACCGCTTCTTAAAGATGTTAAAAAGTGGGTGTTTTAAAAGCGGTTAAAATGTGTGATTAAACTACACATTTAGCTAATCTCAAGTCCAAAGCAGGGGTTTGTTCCTTTGTTGTGATCTTGCAGTATTAGATACTGGAAATAGAAAACAAACTGATATTTTGTGACAACAAATATATACCAAATATTTTAACAAAGTACCTAAATTGAGTAGTACATACAAGTGGAGTCTCTACATCACTTTCTAATTCACATATCATCACATAGTTAATAGGTTTATTGTGTTGCCCTGTGTGATTATTTAATGTGTGCTTGTGTCACACATCATTTTGTATGAAATGTACATGAAGTATGTCAATCGAGATAGAAAAAAGACTGCCTTGCTGTACTTTTTCAAAGGCAAACAAATACACAGACATGTCCAGATGCTATGCAGTCCCACGGTGCCCAGCAAGGTGTACAGCATCAGCTGTCGCTGTAGCTGAATCTACTGCCCTAGAATAACCCCGTGTTTTACCAATGTATTGTCAAAAAGAATAGGTCCACTTAATTAATTGTCAACACTCTTACACCACAAAGCCTTTAGAAATTCAATGTAGTGGTAACTCAAACATGTACCTGCACCTACCCCCGTGAAGCGCTTCCTGCTTCTTTTCTGCGCCCATGTTAACCAATTGGGCTGTTTAGACGCGACGCTCCGCGGCCAACTCGTGACCTGCAGCAGTTTTGGCGTCTGGTCTATTTTCTCTGTGCGCCGCAAGTGAATCTGGCAAAGAAACCACTGATAATCTATTCTAAACAACATAAATGATATATTATATATGATATAAACCAGCACGGAGAAATGCGCTTCTGGTGCGAACATCCAGGCTACTGTTCGCGCGAGCACTGACATATCGTGGCGCATCCGCCTTACTGTCTGAGCCCAGCGTAATAGTTTTACAAAAAGTTTGACTTAAAGGGAAAAAAGCTTACAGCATAATCTGTCTGTTAATGAAACATTCAATGACAAAGCTGATCCCTATTCTTGTAAGCACCTGCACAATGTTAGACTGGGCTTCTGAGGGTATCAATTTCAATCAGACATTCAGAGCTTTTAAGAGGGTTTGGGGCAGAACCCACTAAAAACACGAGCAGACCCTACCTAATCTCGGTTTTACATTCCCTTGTCTGCATGTGCAGGGCCTTACGGAGCCCCTTAAGTCCCGAAAGGTGATATTTTTTTATCTTGTGCGCATCACCTTTTGGGACTCCGTAGGGTCTTACTTGGGTTTTTGCAAACTTTTGATTGGTCCCGACATGAAGAACACTAAAACACTAAAAGAACAGATCATGCATATTACTATTGGTCAGCCAATGAAAATGCAAATACTGATTTAAATTTGGCTTTATCATGCTAGAAAATGTGTTACTCGTGCATTTTGGCATGAAAGCCAGTGTAGAATGCCAGAATGTTCAGTTCCTTACTTAATGACTCCAGCAATGTATGAGTTTTTTGGGAGATTGTGGCTTGTCCAGGGATTAAACATGAGACCTTTTACCTTTTAGAGTGCCATTTCAAGACAAGGTAGGGTGTTCTCCGTTAAGCTCAATGGCTGACAAAATTTGTGACTGATATTTAGTCTGTTGTGCCCACTTACATGATATAGAACAGGTCTTGAGCATCTTTTTTTCTTAAGAAAAAATAATATTTATGCTTTCAAAATGCCAAAGGCTGCGTATAATTTGGAAAAGACTGATATTTTCCTCATCTTGCCAATTACACCCACACAAAGAGGCAGTTTTAACACAAATAATCTTTTGTTCAGTAAAACACAATCTACTGTTGAATCCATGTGATTCCTAGTGGCTACATTTCCATTGTAGTCCATCTATGTGCGTCTCTCATTACACCTTATGTGTACATATGTAAGTAATACATCTTTGGCTCCTTTTCTGGAAATAAAGCCCTCCCCTAACAGCCAAATAATAACTCAATTTTAATTCCCCAAATATTTTTTAAAAAGTATAATGCTTTGAGGCAATTCATATATTTTGGTCTTTAATCCTTAAACTAAAATGTGTATATAGTTCTACTGCACTAATGAACAAATACAGCTATAGCTGAATTTGAGGATTTTCCTGTATCAAAGCTGCTGACAGATCAGATCGCCTTCTGGCATATCAGAGAAGCCCATTCAATGAAAAGATTCTCAGGACTTTTACAGTTGAGAAATTAAAATGATGCTTTGAGGGTCTTGAATTTTAAATAATGATTCAATAGCCTACTCCTGGCTCAATTCATTTATTCATTTGACTTGAACAGATTACATCTAAATATGTTGTATTCTTTATAGATTCCTTATACGTTTACCATTTGTCCTCCTCACACGGAATTGTAGCCAGCCATAATGAAATACTGCAGTTTGTGGATCTCAGCTTTTGAACATACTCTCAATGAGCAACCTAATTTCTATTCAGTGTCCTTGCTCTCATAAAATTCTAATTGAAAATTGTCATCTCTAATTGATACCACAATTAAGGCCCGGGCAACAGAAGAGAAAAGAGAATGAGCTGATAGGAATAATAATCTTAAAGGCAATACCATTACTTCCATTGTCAGTATAATAATAATTTGAAGAATGCTACTTATGATTTACTGAATGAGCTAAGGCTTATTACTGCAGATGGTTATTAAAGATATTTGGAGGACATCCATGCCATACACAGTTGTAACATTTAGTTAAAAGCCCAGTCGATAAGCAATTTGGGCCAGGCCTCCAGTTTTTGACATCAACTAATGAAGCCAATGAGTGCAAAGACAAGACAGAACGATCTCTATTGGAGCAGTTGCACAGCATCACTGTTATATGTGATTAAGAAGACGCACTGACTCAATTACAAACATCCTTTAGTGCTTTTCTGAGCAGAGAGCCCTAAGAATGTGACTGTTTTAACCACAGGAAATAGAGGAAATCTAACAAAACTCCATTAAACTATACATCTTTTCCCCATCTTATAATACTTTTTTATCATTTATTGTATTAATGTTCATTAAATGTATTGTACAATTTATTATTTGTAATGGTTTAGACAAATAGCTACGATAATGTGCAAGCTCTTTTGGTCTTTTTAAGTGTTACAGAACATATTCTGAACGTATTCTTAACCAAAGTATGTAGTTTAACTGGAAATTGTAAGCGATACCCCGCCCGAATCTTTTCAATATTAAACGCATGTTTTTGGCTTGAAAGGTGGCTGTAAGGAGTTGCTGCTTCAAAATGGTGGTTGTTGTTAGATTGCTTACAATCCGTTTTGCTGAAAGTAGTAGGAGCATCTACATGCAAATTCAAAGCCACTGGCGCACAGAATACAAATAAAAATAGATGCAATATTAACACGTACATAGAAGGGGTAAAACACACCTCTGGGCCAGATGTTAACATATGAAAACCAAATAAATTTGTCAGAGGAATAATTCACCAGATGGAGGAAATACCATTACCAAGGGAGTCCTACACCCAGCTCTAGTGGATAGGCGATGTGCTGTGAATTATTATCATAACAATTATGCCATTCCACCCACAGAGACTAGAGTTATTTTGCCCCCTCTCATCTTCTGTTCACACATAGACAAACACTTCTCTGTAGCTGTGATATGGGGTTAAGTGCTGTATGTGCTCCATGGTCGGGCCATGTACCAATTTATTTATTTTTCAGACATAGATATGGCAGGAGTTCATTACCAGTAACAGAATTTGATTCATTGGGATTTGTGACTTAACGTGGTTAATATGTCTAACAGTGTCTTTAGCACATGGTTAAAAAGAAAACAAAAAAACCTTTGTGTCAAAGAAATTATAACAAGGATGCTAATCCAATGTACTAGCATTTAATTAAGAATCCAAATGTTAACTGATAACATGTTCTTCTTAAGGGCTTGAGCAGTCAGTATGTGGGAACGTGACATTATGCCATGCCAGAAGCTGCAGCACTGTTTAGGCTTCACAGTGAATATTGACAACGTTTTGCAAATTGCATGATATTCTAGGTTCACTAACATTGTATGAACAGGTTTTTATTAAGTTTTACAGAAAATGGTTCGTACACCATTTCTTTTTGGATCCATAACACTGTGGAGACTATATGGGATCAAAATGTACAAGTGCAGGTGAACCATGCAAACTATCAAAGCAGATGGATACATTTTAGGCCCACTTAACCCCTTTGTGGTTATGGCACATGCAAAATGTAACACCCTAATTAATGCTATTAATAACGAGCGCTTTCATTCTGTGGTTAAGCAACTCTATCCTTACGGGAGTGGTCTCTTCCAGGATTACTTCTGTTTGCCTTCATCCCCAGGGTGTTAAGTGATTCAATGGTTGGGTGAGCATAAAAAAACGTGTAAATACCACGGCCACCTTGGACTGACTTGAATGCTATTCTTATGGGAGTTCGAAATGGCACTTGTGACAGCTTATTCCCTCTCTTTACACCAAATGCTGGAATCTATCATAAGGAAGTGGTGTCACCTTCAATGCTACAGAGAGTTACCTTTATTTTTGTTGTGTGCTGTGTTTTGGGGGCAGATATAGAAGCCTTTCCTTAAAGGAACAGTCTTTTGTCTTTGACTTTTTTTTTTTAACACTTCACGGCAGTTAGTCTCTTGTATTGATGCATGATGTGACGAATGAATATTACATTTGGCAGCAAGTCACGTGGGTAGTAATCTGACAGCGAGCTGTGAACTTGCCAGACAAAGCTTTAAGCAGCAAGCAGGACAGTCAGCAATAATTATTAATAACACAATCGTATGTGTATTTTCACACTCCCGAGGTATGCAAACAGTTCAACATGTTAAAAACGCTGTTGTAGTAAGTAGCGTCAGAGCATCAATATCACCAACACATACACACATGAATAGTTATGTATAAATAACCAAAAATCATTTGAATATTGTTCCGACCGGCCATGTAACTGGACTCATTAATACCTTATTAGTATCAATAATATTAGTGCATTTTAAACATGTGAAATATTACTGATTTTATCCTTCAGAGAGTGAGATTTGAGGGCATATTTTTAACTTGGATACATGGACACAAGCAAGCACGAATAATTTCACCTGAGGCAGAACTCGCCAGTTGGACCGTATCTTGTTGAGTTTATTACGCAGACAGGTGTAAAATTACATATAAGTGTGGGAAAATCAATGATTACTTAGTAATGTCACCCACAAAAGCGCAAAACATCTCTGCCAGTTATCTAAATCAAGTTTTTTTCTTCAGCACAGCGTGATGCATCCCTCCGCACAGTTTGAAGAACTGACACGTGGCGTTAAATTTTGAGCACCTACCCAGTCATTTCTGTATGTATTGGTTATAAAACTTTCATCAAAAAGAATAAGGATGATACGCCATTGTTATAAAAGAGAATGTAGAAAGATGTAAAAGAGAAGCAGGGTGGCATCCAAGCTACATGTTTATGTAGCTTAGAGTTTAACACAACAATTAAACATGTAAGAGAAAAGTTGTTAAATACATTGGCGATTTGTGTTTCAGGAATGTTGCAGTAGACGTATATTTCCTGCGGAAAAATGCATCATTTATCAATACAGAGCTACATTTACTTAAGCCCACTATGCTCAGTTGTAACTTGCTGCTTACAGCCAAAATGGCTTATGGCTTTATTTAACTTGGAAGTAGTAGTATGTGGGTTGTTTTATTTTGATAACTCACATTTTGTGTCAATATACTGTAAGCTGACATTAAAAACATGAATGCACACCAGTAACAAAATACACTGCTTTTTACGCTCACCATTATTACTTCAACATACGAGTCACTGTCATCCACACCAACACTATCTCTGTCATCTGCTGGTGTCAAAGTAATGATTTGTCTCAGGTGAACAATGTGACATTTACTTATTGTCATAGTAACACGGACACATTTTGATTTGAGTGTTATAACTTGAATACAAGTCAATATATGTCACATGTCACAGGATCCAATTTTGCACAGCGAACCAATGCAGTCCCTATAGGAATTGAGAAACTGTGAACTGCAGCATGCAACAAAAAAGCAACATCTTGCTGTTCAAACTGATTACTAAACATGAAGTATGCCACAGATTAGACACAAACCTACAGTGTGAACAACGCCACGAGAGTTACTCGTACCTGGATGACAGCTTTTCACTGAACCCTATTGCTGCTTTTAAAATAAAAGACAGAAAATCATTGACATCATATAAAAGATTGCAGGAAATATTGAGTAGTGTCTGTGTGCTCAGAGATGGGTGTGTGTCAGGAATAAGTTAAGTTAAAGTTTCAGTTTCGTCCCAAATGAACTTGAACACAAACAAAACCAAAATTAAACAGTTTTTTAACTAATTTCCGTTGTGTTTCTGTGTGACTTACAGCGTGTTTCCGTATTTGGTTGTCTCCTCACTTTGCAGTGTTTTTTTTTTTTATTTATCTAAATGCTGCACATGTTCTGTCAAATTGCTGAAGATGTTTTCTCAGTTTGCTTGTGTTTTGTCTATTTGCACGTGTTTTTCTGTGTATTTGCCGTGCATTGAGCTTTCAGGGCCACCGTTCCTTCGCCTTGATACTTGATGACAAGTGAAAATAATGTACTGTGTGCCACAAAATGTATTTTATTGTAGAATTAAAGGAGGAAACTTGATTCAAATCTGCCTAGAAGCTTTGTTTTATCATAGAACTATTATTTAGTGGATGGATGCGTTGACGGTAATCAAAGTCACACAACCAGCTGACCATGCAAGCTAAAAATTAAGGAAAGAGAAAAGCATAACAAGTGAAAAGAAGAGGAACACAGTAAAGGAAAATGCCAGAAACTATCTAAATTAAGGGAGCCTTTTCCTTTTGCCACGAGGTCAAAGCTCACACATGCAAGGCTTTTATGCAAAACCAAGAAATATTAGCACATCTTTCACCTGGGCTTCCTGTGGAGCTTGTATTTCACTTTCAAGTGTTACGTCATAAAACGCTTCATGATTTAGCTCCAGCCAATTTTTTGCAATTCTTTCATCTATGTATGACAAGGGTCATAGCTTAAGGTTTTGAGCAAAGCACTTTGTACTGTGATGGGAAATTAACTAGGAAGAGTAAAAACTAAAGGCATCTGGGCATTTGTCATTAGGGCACACAGACTTCATCCATGATCTGCCTGCGGATTTCACTTTGAATCTCTTCTGAGATTGAGAATTAAAGGTGGCTATTAGCACGAGAGGCACGGGGTGGGGGGGGGCAAAATGGATCCCCAAGACTTCAGAGACCCAGGGTTCATTTCCCGGCAGCGGTATATCTGGCTTGTTCGGGCGTTTCAGTAAAAATGGTCGGCAGTGTTTTTGAGAGTGGAGCTGGGGAGAGATCATGTCCTTGTCTCTGCACTCAGTGACTCCTACCAGTTGGGTGGGGAGCCTGCAGGGTTAGGGGAGCTGGGAAGAAGCAGTTGGTGTCATGGAGGCAGTTGGACATGCCACATTGGGGGGAAAAAGGAGGGAAAAGATTGAAAAAAGAAAATAATATTCAGCTACTTATATGTATGTGATGTTAGTATTGATATGGCTTCTCTTTACATTGTACAGTATTTTGTTTAGTTAACTGCTTAATGATTTCCTGATTTTTCTTTAACTTTTTAACTTCATGTCATTTATTAACATTTGTAATTTATCTATTTAACTTTTATTCATTTAAAGAAAGCTGCTGGATAAAGTTGGTGGTTTTTATTCCAATAATGCCTGGGTTCCCAGTCCACGTGTAATCTTTCCAGCATGAACCTTTACCTCTGCCCACCTTCTGTTCTCATTTTCCTGGGACCACAGATCACACTTTGCACTACAAATTAACGTCATATTGTATTCTTTCAAGGGCTCTTGAACGCTTCTTTAATAAATGAAACAGAGCGAAAAAATGGGTACACATAGCTGTATGCCCAAATGTCAAAAAGCAAGAAAAAAAACCTCCCAGGCATGACCTTTTCCACTGAGGGCATGTTAAGCTGAACTAAAGCACTGAACACGCTTAAATCCTTCCGCACAGTTAAACCACTTAGTTAAAACTTGGTGCCAGTGCCGGTGCTGCAGAGCTGGAGGTGCAGGACTGCTACTGGAAGTCCCGGGTGGGAGTGCGGTGCAGACAGTATGGCTTGTAGTCTCCTTGTGTCAGCAGGGATTTTGTGTAGACTTAGTGATGTGAACATTATATAAAGAATAACTTATTGTTGTTCTCAAACATCTTGAAAAAATATTCAAAGCTGCCTTCCTTCGACAGTCCTTTGAATTTGATGCCGGCAGAGATTTGGCGGTCTGAAAAGGGCATTACTTAAAGATTTACTAGTCTGATGCAGACATGGCTGGTATGTAAACAAAAAGGAAATATTAACATAAAGACGAGCCTCTGTGTTAACGTATATGACATTTGGCACAAAATCTATTATATAAATATAAAAGATTTTAGTTTTCATGTGCAGCTTTAGTTTCATTGCTGCCTTTCTGCTTGTCTCAGGTAGAGCATTGCTGCTGTTATGGTTAGGGGGTTAGACGCTGAATTCCCACTTAGATCAGCCACATTAATGATGAATCCATTTAATTAAGTGGCTTTGTATAAATGCATTCATATATAAAAATGCATTGCTGTTCTTGGGGTAACTGGTATTAATCTGTTATTACCACAATCTGGAGAAAAAGAAAAGAAAAATAAATGGAATAATAACCTCCCTGTCCTCGAATGCTGCCAAGTGAGACAAGGCAGAAGTTGATTAGTCTGCAAATATTTTGATAATAATTTAATTATTTAAGCAGTTTTTTAAGCAACGATGCCAGAACACTTCTGGTTCCAGATTCTCAAATGTGAATATTTGCCAGTTTTCTTTCTTTTATTATGATATTAAACTGAATATCTTTTGGTTTTGGGCTGTTTGTTAGACAAAAGAACACATTTTAATCTGTCCGATTGGGCTTTGGGGAACTTTTTAACATTTCATCGACCAAACCATTAATCAATGATGAAAATGACTTATTCATTTTTATTGCAGCTGTACAGCAAAATAAAGCAATATAATAATATGGTTATGAGATCCGCTCCAAATTACAAAAACAATTAGCATTGTGGAAAATAAATCATTCTACAACTGGGAGGTTAATGAGACAGAATGCATTTGTTAAATGTTTTACTGATATACAATATTTCAAAGTAATCTTAATCCACACTGATCATCTGACAGCATGTGACGTGTTGTGTTGGAACTGCACATTGTTTGGCCCTTATTCATTTAATCACATGAGTAAATGTTTGTGTCTCCACGTCTGAAATAAAATGAATGTTGACATGAAACCCTCTGATGCCTGCTATTTCTTGATCGCCAAAAGCAAGAATGGATACGCTTAGACTCAGAATCCGTCTTTCTGCTCTGCACATGGTTCACAGAATAATACAGCATTACCAGAGTTTTTACTATAATTGGACAAGAACAGGCTGCACTTCAACAGACACTAATGTGTTGCATGAAGACGTGGAAATAATCGAAGCAATACATCAGAAAACCACTGTGTACAAATACGATGTACCAGAAGAGAAGAGGGGTGGACATGGTTTGAGCATGGCTGCTATCCACAGCTAAATCCCATTCCCTGTAGACACGGGGTGTGTTAACCTAAACAAACCTGAATACCTCATGTTCTTTGGCTCTCATTGTAATTGGAACAGATCAATTGCGCCTTTATTACACGAATGAGATGGATAACCTTGTCCTCCTTCCCTGCCATTTTAATGGGCCACTCACAGTCCCTGCTCCTTGCCTCCCCCTAATCCCTGCAGAGCCTATATACTTTTAATCCCTCCTGCAGGACCAGTAACACAATATGGGCTCATCATCCATCCAACCATAGAACCTCCCGAACACTGCAAAAAATAAGGGTGCCGATAGGGGTTCATCAGAGAGCCTTGGGGTGCCTTAAAGATCAAAGATGCTTGTAAGAAGCTCGGGTTTCTTCAAAGCTTGGACGCTCCCTGGGTAACGTGTTTACGTGGTCCAATTCTGATGCTTCAAAAATCAAAAACTAACCATCACGTGCAAATGTGCCTTTTAGAGATTTGTTATTCTCAAGAAACACAATTAAGTATGCAAGTTCTTATGGTATGTTCGTGAAAACAAACAAATGACATGAGAGTATTTGTAATGATGTGGCCACAAATTAAACCTTAATTTTAAGGTATATTTCTCCAGAGGGATTATGAATGTGCTGTAATTTTGAGCCACAACGTCTATGACAATTGATTTACATGGTTAATTACAATGTTCTTATTCTTATATTGGCAGTTATGGTGTGGCAGCAGCTTGTTAGCAATAACCGTCAATAAATGTTTAGTTTAAGGCAGCATCTAACCATTATTGCAATTATCGATCATCCATTGTCTGTTTTTTTCGCTTAATTGTTTAGTCTAAGTCCAAAAAAAATGTTCAAACATGTTCATCACAAGTTCAGAGAGCCCAAGGTGTTGTCTTCAAGTGTCTTGTTTTATCAAACTAACAGTTCAAAACTCAAATATTCAATTTACAGTGATTTAAAACCCAGAAAAGCAGCAAATCGTCACATCTGATCAATCAAGATGATTTTTACAAATGACCACTATAAAACTGAACTAGACAAAGGCAAATAGACTGATCACATGTAATGACGTTCATTCAGCTGTGTTGTTATTGTCACCGCCTGTACGGTCATCCAGCTTCAATATGAAAGGCACCACCAAAAAAAAAAGTTTCCAGGAGGAAGTGTTTCTTCTCCGAGTTTTCCACCAAGCTTGATGTTGCTGAGCAGAGGATATTCTCAGGGTGCAGTGCTGATACTGTTTGTTCTACTCTGCATGGACTCTATAACATCCTGTGTTCCTGCTGTATCCTGCGCATTCAGCTGACTGATCAGAGGAGACAGACTGCCAGCACATACGCCCCTGTACATTCAAAGAATAAACACAGCAGAGGTTGAGCAATGTAAAGCCCTTTATCTGATGCACTGCATGTGGTACGATTACAAAGGTTTCATTGTAAACCATTTCCTGAAATGTATTCAGTTCAGTGTTTCACAAACAATAATTCAGCCTTAAACAACATTACCATAATTTAACAGAAGTATTGTGGAGAAAAAAAAGGTTTGAAATTCATAGTTTTTAAACTTTTGCTTTTGGATTTTATTCTTCATACAAAAAGCAGAAGAAAAGAACTTCTTTATTAAATGATAAAATCTAAAAATGAGGAATTAATTCCATTTTTTGGTATTTTTTATGTTTCACTTTAAATGAGCTAGATCTGTGAACAAAGGGAGGAAAATACAAGGCCCTGCTTTCTAAATGAATAAATGTATTCATTTAATCAAATGATTAGATGAATAATTATGAATAGATGATTTTCTTTAACAATTTTGGAATGACTCTCTCTTCCCATGCCTGGGAATCACTACTACCATCTGTTTGTTGACCCCACAGTCTCAGAACCAAGTAATTGGGATCAGGCATTTAATCTGATAAATATCTATCCTCTCCTTCAACGTTACTAACTCTGCATTTGTGTCAAACTGTGGAGTACAAAAGGGGAAAAAGATCAATAAATTGCCATGGTTCAATAAGTGTGTAACCTCAGGCCTTGGTTTAATACCAGCCTCTGTGTCATAAACTCCAATCTTCTGTACCTTGGATTCTCTTATCAGACACACTGCTGTATCTCTTTTCACAAACTGTGCCGCTCGCCTCCTTCTTCATACAGTGTGGAAAATAAAACTTTAAAGATGGTTTCATACATCAAGTGTGTTTTCAGGCACCCTTTTGCATTTGTACTATTAATAACACTCTTCTTTTCCGAATGTAGTTTTGACTTTTTCAGTGTTTTGACACAAATTGCAGAGCAACCATTGCTGGTGCAGCGGAGATCTGTTGGGAGAATTGGCTGTTCATACATACTGGCTAAATATAACAACCAGGCAAAGAGAAAAAGTAGATATCTGAGGAAGCTAATTGTAGTGTAGGTGCAGGTCAAATAACACTTATTTGATCAAATGCGTCAACTGTGAAAACAGTTTAATTTACATTTATTTTCTTTACTTTATTTTCTGGGTCCGATATGTCCGCCTAATGTCTTAATACTTTATTCAAAGATGCCAGGAAAGAACTGTTTAATTTTGGAACTATTTACAGCAAAAAGAGAGCCACAGCTATACACAGTTAATTGTGTAGAGTTTTTCAGTTTGATTGCTCAAGAGCAAGAGCAAGTGTTGTTGTTGTGAGTGCCAAAACGTAACCATGAAACATATAAAACTGCTTTAGTAGCTACGAGCATATGAAGCAAAAACAACTTAAAAACCTTGTCAGTGAACAGATGCGTTCTGTATCAACATTGTGCCACTTGATAGATATGTTCATTAAAAACATTTCCTCATTGTGTTGATTAAAAATGTACAGATTTAGGAATCATTCCATATCTGTGTAGCATATTTTCTATTGCAAATAAGTAGCCTATTGTGAAAAAAGCCAAGATGGACGACATGACAGCTCCCCAAAACTGAAGCCAAAATCTCAATCGCCCCCTCCATGTTAGCGGATGGAACGTAACATGTAAGTACAAGTCAAATAAAATCTTCCCAGACATGGTTTCTGTCATTTTAGGTAGTTCTTATCACGCTGATGTATGTTCAGGTGTTCATTTTTCAGATGAGTTTAGTTTTAATTAGTTATTTGATGTCATAAAAAGGGGGTGTGACAACTGGTGGTGGGCTCACGATTGGTTCAACCGGGTGTATGGACGGGGGACTCTTTTGGCTTAATTTTTGTACAGTGGGAGGAAGTGGAGACGCGTCGTCCATGTTCATATGCAGTCTATGGTGTAAGCTGTGACAAACATTTTCTCCATGTAATCTGTAGTTTGTATAGTGTGTTTCCACCACATGTGCCTGACTTTGCGTGTCTAAAACATAAGTTTCCAGTTTGCTCTCTGTAAAATGACTTGGCATGATCTAAGCTAACTTCTTGCTGTACTTAAGTGACCTGCCTTATAAAGCTATGAATAAAAGCAAAAACCATTCAAATGAATCATTGATATTTCAGTACCTGTCAACTGTTGATATTCTTCCCGTCCCGTTAGTCCGTGGAAGCTACTTCCATTCATCAAATCTTTAGCAGGTCATTCCCTGCCAGATTATACTTTCTGGGAATTACATTATTAATGAATTGAATGACTTAAAATCATAGCAGCTATCACGTCTAATTACACCAGAAAATAATACATAACCTTCATTATCTCATACACCTTTCATTATCTCTGGACACATTTCTGAACTCAATTAAACCAAAGAGTACAACACCGCTATCACTGCCATTAAAGCATTAGTGAATGATATTTCAAAACCTAAAACAGTCTGTAATTTAAATGCAGATAGGCATATATAGATACCAAAAAGGTTAATGCCAACTCATTAAATATGTTTTATAACCTGTTTTGCATGTTTATAACTGTCTTTTCAACCCTTGCGCTGTGCCTGAGTGCCATATTTAAAGGACCAACTTTATCAGCCACATCGATTTCAGTGGCAGGCTGATAATGCCTTTTAGTGTTGTTCTTGCCAAATGCAGCAATAAACGGAGAGAGCGAGAGTGTGCGAGGGGGGCAGAGACATAAGGCTAAAGTAGATTGATCAGTGCAATGCAAGTAAGGACGGAGCCCTAATAACTTTATCTTAAAATAAAGCTCGGCCTGGTTCCGATGTTTTCATGGTCTCTTTTTAAGGAGTTTTCATTCTTATTTCAATTTATTAGGTGGCAATTAAGACAGATCCACAGGGAAGTTCAGACCTCCAGATTTAAGCACAGTATCATGTTAACCTTATGTTCTATTGGACCATCTTCCTCTATTGCTGTCCCCTGCCAATAGCTTACTCAATGTAGTTAGCAATAGTTGTTTGGTTCTGTTTTTCCCAGACTTTTCTATTGCTGAGGAATGACAAACAGTGCATGTCCATGGCAAGGATATTTTGTGGGTGACCCGTTAGCCTCACATGCAGCTACACACACACACACATACAGATATGCATGCACATTTATATACATACTGTGTACATGTGCATATAAAATATGTAGGATTATGCCAAGAAGTCATTAATGGTTCGCCATGTGAGACACACATCAAATACATATTTTGTATGCTGATAATAACCAGAATGCTGTTTCAGTAAAAACAAAATCTGATTTTGTTCGGGGAGGGAAAAATTAAGTGCTGAGAAAGCCACATGCAGTCCTGACACACATCTACATTCTTATTTGATTGGTATTCACCCTGCATTTGCCTTTAGAATAAAAAAAAACATGGCTATATCCAGGAAAAAATATATTATATGACAGCAAGTAAATGCTGACTGATTATATTAAACATGCAGCACTAGCAAATCACAAATTGCTAACCTGATGTCAAATTGCTCCCAATGGAATTTAAGACGCAATCACCCAAGAAATTTGCAACATCGTACGACCAGAATGATAGTTTCATTTACTGGGCATTGATGTGTACTTGTTCCCCTCTTGAGAATATATGTGTTGGACATCTATTTTACCTCACAATATACTGCAGTCGGTTCTCATTTTATTCTTTTCTGCATGTCTGGTGCTTCAGTTTCTCTAAATAGTGCCGTTACAAATACAAATATATGGCTGCTAATGTTTAATGATTTTCTACTCTCCGATATATACACATTCTTGCTTTAGCGTAATTTATCAGCCCTAAATGGCAGAATTCAATACAAGATTATAACCAAACTAGCATTCCATGTTTAGATGAAGAATAGTAAATGTTTCCTCTTCAATGAAAAGGAATACAGGTAAAATACAACAAGAAGGAATTCCATCAGAAAATTATACAACATTTACAGAAAGCAAAATAGATAAAAGACTGTCTGCACTTGATCCAGCTGTCATAGATGTGACATCAGTCATACACTGTCAGGAGACAGAGATTGACACATAGCAAACAATGTGACAGGTCAAAGTTAAATATCACCATAAGTTGTTTGCTTAGGAAAAACATATCAAGGCAGCCACGAAGAACAAATAGTAGGGTTTTTGCCTGGTTTCCTTTTACATCATTCAGCTGCTTTTTTATTGACCCAGTTTTATTTACCAGTCACTGATGGCCACCTGAATCTATAACACCTGGTAAATACCACATGGTCACTAGCTATTTACTTAATTTACTTAATTTTTATTTTTCCTTCAGAAAACAAGGTTCTGTAGATATATTATGTCGGATTATCATGTTCAAGGTCCTGTGATTGACTGGCGACTAGTCCAGGGTTTACCCTGCCTCTCGCCCAATGTCAGCTGGGATTGGCTCCAGCTCCCCCTGTGTCCCTCTGAGGATAAGCGGTATAGATAATGGATGGATGTTCAAGGTTTCAGCAACAGCAAATAACTAGGACAGTTCCAAAACATGTGCATGAACTTTCAGAGTTTAAGAGGACCATGTGAATAGGCCATCAAAAATGGCAAAAAGAATACACCAGTTGTGTCTGCCGAATTTGAAACCCCACACATTTATAAAAACATTTGGAATGAGATGTCAACCGATAATGAAGTATGTAGTCTTGAAATTACATTTTTTAAAGGAGGCACCTCCTGAATTGAGGCTCAGCTAATTCACACAATGGTATAAAACACTTGGCACAATTAAGTAAAGATATAGCATACTTAAAAAGTTAAGACTTAATGCGTAGTGTGATGGATTGCTCTGAAGAAGTTAGTGGTAATACTAAAGAATGAAAGTAAATCTGAAGTTGGAAGTTGGAAGACATGCTGTGATATTATATATAAACTATGCTGTCTATGTGCAGACAGGAATTACTAGAATTATTCCTAAAACTACAGAGCCTCGCTTTGTTCACAAAAGATATACCTGAGTTCAGGGAATGAAATTAGCACCTGCCACCTGCCAAATACAGGGTAAATGTTGCCTGTGGCAGGTACAAATTTCATGTCCCCTGCCACAATGGCAAATAGGTATTTCTTAAATTAATAAATGTTATTTTTAAAAAGCAATTATTAAGTTAAGAATAGTCAGGAATTAAGGTTATATATGATATATTCCATATTTCTTCTGTCAGGTACCAGAGACTCAGTGTTTCCCATTCTGAAGTGTTCTACATAGATTTCAGACGTGGCAGAGAAAAAAACTGAATGGCCAGTAGAAATGTTTGGTAACCAGCCACAGAAAACTTCATTTCAGACCCTGCTCGAGCCAAAAAACATCTGAGATCATTCTCAAACCCCAGGGTCTCTGTAAAGATGTAATGCACTTATGTTAGTGAATTTGACTGTAATATATACGTGTGTGAGTGTGTGTGATCTTGGGATTATATCTCTGATCATTACTAAGCCCAGGCCATGCATCGTTTTTGCTCTCCTTTCATCCACTGCTTGTATGTTCAAATGATTCTAATGTACTTTATCTGTAGAAGTGCATCTGGTTCTCTAAAGGTCTGGTTTTATATTACATGAAAAGGTCATGGAATAAATGAGACCGCTCAGAAGAACTTCAAAGGTCCTAATGATGTTTTTTTGTTTGCTAGAGTAAGGGCACATCTTGCTGTAAAATGGCCCGAATCTAAATCTGTCAAACCTCGCTACAGCCTAACATCCAGTAAATCTACCTCAAAGTATTCTGACACTGAATTAATGCTTACTTAAGACGCATCTTGGGATTACTCCTCACCATGGGCAAGGGAAATCACATGAGCACATTCAAATCATAGACAGATTGATTGACACCCCATCAAGCCATGTCCTCACACCATATGCCAAGTCATGTTGATAAGCTGCAGGCAATTCATCATAGTCAGGAAAAACACATCCCCAGCCTGCATGCTTTAATGGTTTGTAAACTCTGCAGTGCAGCTAAAATATGACAGGAAACTGTAGGCTGCTTGAGCCTAAATCAGACACGAGCAAAATCACTTCCCAAATCGATGAATGTTTGCTTAATTTAAAGCTGCTTTTCTAGTGTTACTGTATGGCTCCTCTGTTCAGCCAGCATTTGGGCTCATGCCAGAGAGCTGTGTTGATGTCAAATCAAATGTGATTATGGCCTCTAAATTTACCATCTGATTGGCCAGATCAGTGAGCAGGAGCGCAAAGTCTATACTAATTATATTAAACCTCTGAAAAAGCAAAGGGCAACTGTGATTCCAGTCTGCAATGCTGGGGATATTTCCTATGACGAGCATAGTCTATTTAGATATACTGTACATTACACTGCTATACTTAGTGAGATGAGTCAAAAACATGGAGGACTCATATTGAATGAAAACTGGAATGGGAAACACTGTTGGACACAGGTTCATAAAGAAAAGTAGATACACTATAGGGTTCCCTTGTTGCACAATATCCTACTAAAAATGTTAATGTAGAAGGAAATTGAATGGGACAAGTTGCCGATTGTTGCCAAGAATCACTGTGGGTAATGTAACAGGTCTCAGACAGCTTGTCATATTTACCATAGGAGGAAGGAGTTGAAAGCAAGACTGTACTCGCAAGAAGAATGGCAGCAGTAGTCCTTTCAGCAAATGCCAAAAAACAGCATTTGCTTATGTTCAAGTGACAAATCCCTCTAGTGGCCGTAGGAGTTATGACTCTTGTCCGCTGTGAGCAAAAGGTGAAATCGTGTGGTGTTGTTATAGAGACCTCTTTTTCCTTCTGACAGTCAATGTTGGTTTCTTCAAACCGTGACCATGACTATTCCTGAGCCTCAGTGATGGAAGAAGTACTCAGATCTTTTACTTAAAGTGTAACTACACCCTCAAATTCTGCTAGAACCCTCTCTCCCAGGAAATCTTAAAAAATGCAACGTGTGAGGGAACAACACCTGTAGGAGGGCGGCCTCATGGCTACGTAGTGTGTGGATCAGGAGACAATGAGGAGACTGACTGACACTGATAAGTCTTTTTTATATAAATTTCATGACGTAGTTAAGTCCCAACCGGTCGACTCTATGTCAGCATTGGCCTTGCGAGGTTCAGGGCTGATTTAAAACAGAAGATGTTGTGTTGAGTTGATTTTCAACCGATGAAATTCAGATTTTACAGCTTAAAAAACTAGTTTAAGTGTGCAATACCTCTTTAAGTAAAAGTAGCAAAAGCATAGTGTTAAATTACTCTGTTACAAGCAAAAGTACCGCATTCAAAATGTTACATAACTAAAAGGACAAAAGTATTAGCATCAAAATATACTTAAAGTACCAAAAGTAAAAGCACTGGCTCATTTCAGAATAATGCATATTATATTATTGGATTATAATTATTGATGCATTCATGTGTACATCACTTTAATGTTGCAGCTGGTTAAGGTGGAGCTCATTTTAATGAGTTGCCGGGTAGCTTGTAAATTTCCCCCTGGGGACCAATTAAATATTATCTTAACCTATAATAATACATCATGATATATTAATTGATTATATTTTGTATTATTAATCTCAATCCGCAAAGCAACTAGTAACTAAATTTATCAAACCAAACAATCAAACAAAAATGTAATGCAGTAAGACATATAATATTTGCCTCTGAAATGTAGTTCAGTAGAAGTATAAAGTAGCAGAAAATGAAACTACTCAAGTACAAGTACCTCAAAATTAGACTAGCCGTACAGTACTTGAAAATTAAATGTACTTAGTTACTTTCCACCACTGCCTAGCCTTAACCAAGGAGTTATTTTGGGACGATCTAATCTAAATACATCTAAGTAAACCGTAATAATAGATAATGTGAGATCAGAAACTGCTCATATGTGTCATTCTTGAGGGCAATGACAAACAATTTATTCTGTTGTAGATTTATTGCTTCCCTTTTCAGACATTTCACTGGGGGTACACTTTGTTATGACCTTATAGGCCATTCCAGATGATAGATTTTGGTGGTAATAGCCATTTTAATATTACTGTTTGTTACTAAGAGCATCTGAGTCAGCAGGGCATAGCTTCAAAGGCTTAATGGGGCAAAATAAATTGCCACACCAAGGGAAAGATACAGCACTAATCACACCATTAACATTGAGCATCAGCCCAAAGTGGCCATGTTTGTTTGAAGTGTCGAGAAATGAACTCAGGTCAAATCAAATTAAGGGCGTAGGGACCGCATAAATAGAGGAGGATATGTCCCTCTCTCATTTTTGTAAATAGTATTTTTTTTTGCCCTCAACCTCTTCTCCATTAGATTTAAAAATGGGATTTAGTGCGTGTCCTTCGACAAATTTCATTGTGTTCAGCTGTCTCTCTGTTCGTTCACTATCATTGGAACTGAAGTATAGTTGTAATTACTTGGAGCCTTTGTTTTATGACTCTCTGGCCAAATAGCCAGCCTCGTCATAGAGGAATCTATTGCAGATTCACTTAGGCTTATAGTGCCATTAGGTTTTATGTGAAGACATTTTCAAGCCCCATTTAGGGCTTTTGTATGTATCAATTATTTTTATATGCAGTCAAATCCTACAGAACTATAATATTACATTCAAGAAGTATAATTTTCTATCATGTGTAATAAAAATGAATTTCATTCCAAACGATTCATGAGGTGAAAGAGTTAGAATTTTTCGCTTGTCTGTTTGTCACAAAAAATGCCTGTGATAACAATGGACTGGATATTTTGGCAACTCCAGGACTGCACATAAACTACATTGATGCTTTGAGACTTTGTGTTGCTGCATGCCAAAAAAAGAAACAATGGATGTGTGCTCTATTTCAAGTCAAGAAAAATAAGCTTTATTTTTTTTTTTTTAGAAAAGAGTCCTTTATCAATAGATCTATGACTTAAGAAATACCTTGGATCTTGTCAAGCTATTTTTTGATAACTTGTTTCTCAGCGAGAAACGGTCACAGTGAATCCTTGACATAATCTTCATACAGTTGCCTTCAAGGCTCAAATCTCCAAAACATAATGGGTACATGCGTCTCTTACAAACTTCAAACTTTGTTTAAACATTAGGGACCATAAGATTTCCTAAAGTTTGTGTTGTCTCGTGACCTTTTATTTAAGATTGAATGCTGGCAAAGTAGGAAAGAATATTTGGAAATTTGTAGAAGGCCCAGTTTAGCACACAGATTTAGGAAAACACAAGATAATTCAATCATATTGGATTATTCTAGTGAAAACAAATATATACACACTGTACATTTTAAGTTGTTAGATTAAATGCATCTCTAAAATGTTCCACTTGTGGTAAAAAAAACAGCATATTAAAAGTATTTTTCAGTTAATATCAAGGCAACTTGATCGAGATTAAGAAAAGGTTGTGATCTTGGTTGAATACTGAAAAAATGAATGCTTGAAGACATGACATGAAGCCCTAAATCGGGTGTCTTCGTGCCACCCTGACAGCTTTTGTGTGACTTATCACTGCACCACAAGAATCTAAAGCTACTGCATGCTTTGGAGTTAAATGTTGCCATTAAACATTAATTGCCCTTGCAAATTAGTTGCATATGAATGTAATTCGTTGGAGACGGCGTTGAATTAGCAGCACTAGTGTCACGGTATCTGAAAATGCAGAACGTTGCAGAGCTTTCTCGTGTGACTGTGATAGAAGCAGCAGGGCCCTTTAGGATCTCTCATGGGCTAATTGAGCTTAAAGATCTCTATCATCTAATGGGGCGGACCCTCATTCTATTTCCTGTGTCCCACATCTGCCTATTTCTCCTTTTTCTGGAGCTGTGATGTACAAACATCCCCGATTGCCCTTGATTGACTGACAGAGGAAGAACAACCCCTCTATGGTAGCGAAAGTAAGGGCAACATGAATGTATAATGCATTTTCACTGTGTTGTTGCCTTGGGTATTCAAATTGTGTTAGCTGGGAAGAGGAAACCAAATCAGGGCTGTGAATAAACTCCCTTTGACTGACTGTTGATGAATTCTTCAGAGATCACTGGAGGTAAACTACTGTATAATGGAAAGGTTTGATATTGACAGCAATCCGATAAAATTCATTCCTGAATCCGGAATTCCCTCCAGGTGGATAAACAAGGATTTCCACTTGGTGCTGCTGTGCTAATTAAATAAATAAAAGTCTTAACAACATTGGCTTTCTTTTGTAGGAATACACTCGCCATACTCTGTCTGTTCAGGTTCCTCTCTCCCTCTAAATGTGGCTTGATCTGTGCTTTACAATGAAATATTCATTACTCTCTGGTATTTCCACATCTGACTTACCCCGCATTGTCACTGAAATCTGAATCTTAAAACCCGTGTCAGGAATTTATTGGTTTTACATTTAAAACACACTGTGGGGGCTCATTCCCTTTAGTGGAATTCTATTTTGTGATTCATGAAGATAAGAAATGAGCACAAAGGAACTAATTTCCAGCATCTGGAACTCTTGGGAGTGAAATTTCATTTGGGACTGAAACAGACTAAAAGCATGGCTCTTTTGTGACTGTTTTGGTTGAGTGATGATGTTGAAAAATACAGGAGACAGTTAATTTAGACATTCAGGTGCATTTTATCGTCAGAACACAGAGTGGCCTGAAATGACAATGTTGTCAAAAATACTGTAAAAATATGCCACAGTCTACACTTATATAGAGGGACAGACCTTATATGTCCATGACAAATGCACTTTTGTTTGATTTGTAGCCAAGCTTTTTATTGTTGGCTTAGCTACAATGCCAGCTTGAACTGAATGAATGAGTTGAATGACTTACTGGCATTTTAGTTATACTCTACATGCACCAGTCTCAGAAACACATTACATAACATGACAGCCATTGTTATTTCATCAAGCCTCGGTGAAACATGTGAGAAACAGTCCCATGCTTCGGTGAAATCTGACGAATGCCCACAGTGATTGTCACCTCATCCATCAAAGTATTGGCCCCAACTTTGTCTACACCTCTGTCATTTGAGACAAAGGCATAGCTTGAATTAGCTCATGATTATATAATGTTTGGTTAGCTGCCATCCCAACAAAGGTAAAACATTTTTGCAATAAAAAACAACAACACACAAACATAAAATCACCATTCCTCAAAGTGAGTTTCAGGAAAATATTGTGTGTTTTCAGCAGTAGCATTTCGTTTGTTCACCTTTATATTCTGCATAATTTTATGTTGTATCCTTGCTGTTGTGTCCTTGGTGTCGTATTGGTTTGGTTAATAAACAGGAGTTGCAGTAACAGTCACCAACATTGAGATTTTGGTCCTTAATTTTGGACACTGCTAGAATTTTGGTCGCTGAAGCTCTAAAATTGGCCGTTGTTGCTGGTCTCACTGTACAATCTAAGACCACAGATTTTGACGGACGCCGAACGATTTCGCTACGGTTTCTCTCACGACTGACTTTTGTCTGGGACAGCTCAAACTCACACAGTGTACCTTAACCTTCAATAAGCACGATGGCCTTCTCTGCACTCCTTGCTGTTACTGACCTCTGTTGTTTGTATCAGTTCAGAAATATGATTGCATTTTTGCATGTTAATCATTATCGTTATTATCTTTTTATATTCTTAACTGTTCTACCCTTAAACGAACTCCTTCTGTTGTCAGTTTGGGTTTTGTTATCACTCCTAATGATCTGCAGAGGACTAAGATTGCCTTAGAAGTTACATTTTTCTTGGTGCGGTTATTTTGATTCCAAGAATACAATGCTGAAGCAAGCAAATACTGTATATACTACAGTTTGACTAAAATGGCTCCCAACACATTTTTCTGAGAATGTGCCCTAAAAATCATTAAGTATTGAATTTAGAGTCATTGACTGGAAAGTAGGATTCCGATTGGCCTTTGCTGCATGAGTGCCATTAGACACTTTCCTGCTGCCAACACGAATTCATGCAAGTTTGTTCCCCTTTATAAATAAAATGACTTTTACTTTGTGAATAATGTCAGTCGGATCCCCATAATGTGAAATCCCTGCGCCATAGTAAACAAACATGGTATAAGCACACACCTTGAGTCACCTTATTTGTCAGATTGAGTACAACCCCACCTCCCGCTGCAAAAAATAAATATAATAAAATAAATAAACAATCAATGCCTCATACAGGGAGGGGAACTCGTGCAGCTTGGGGATCAAAATGTCACTGAGGCAGCTCAAGCTCTCAGAGGTAAGAAATGACACCATAGTCACTTCCTTACATGTTAATTAGTGCATGAAATTTCACACAGCACAATAACCAGAAGCCACGCAAGTGTTAGATTGCTTTGTTGTTGCATCAGTATGATGCAGGGGTTGCTCTGTATCTCTCTGTGTGGTGTTTATTCATTAATTCATGTACTAGTTTCTCTGATCCCATTTCAGAGAGAATCCAAAGGCCTTGTCCTTGTGCACATGGATCTAAGTCACTGTTAAAATACAGGAGCCTTAGTCATACAACTTTTTTAATACTTCTGTATGTCTGTGTATAGATGGGTTGAAAAAGCCCTTTTTGCAGTGGGCTAATATCTAAGCGATACCATAATTTCTAATAATTGCAGACTTAGTGATTTTCATCCTGTGCAAAACAGCAGAGTGTGTAATTTGTAAAGTAGATTTTCAAGGGTGAGATTTAGTGAACACAGAGGTGCCCTGGCAATACCGTTACCATGCAAAAACAATTATCTGTACTGTAATTTCAGACATAATTTGTTTTTACCACATTTTTCTCCCTGTAGACATGTGAATTCTATGTTCCTCTTGTCATATAAAGTGGGGATAGTCATGGTATAATTTGAAGAAGGTACTGAATACATTGTTGGCCAAGATTTCAGGGTTTTACACAGCTGTATTCAGCACATCTGTCAATCAGCATCGTGTGTAAACTGCGCTCAAGTTTCTTTTTGTCTTCTTTTGTCTCTCGTCCTCTTTGACACATAGAAACAAGCTTGTAATTACAAAAACAAATGAAAGTGTAATCCACAACATTGTAATTGAATAATTGATTCAGGATAATAGCAGTTCATCGTATAACCAGCTCATAAATATATTCACATTTAGTGTTTTAAGCAACAGCTGGTGGGCAGGTCTCGCCGAGAAAAAAATGCCCTGATGAGCAGGAAGTGATGTGTGGGTGGTTAGCATGAGCTAATCACAGCAACAAAAATGTAAAAATAGATATCACAGCAGAGAGAGAGTACTAAAACACCACTAGCAACAACAAGATCACCAAAGATAAGAGTCAACTGTTCCTAAGGATGTACTTTGCACAACAAAGCTGCCACTGAAAAAAGGAATCTTTCACACACAATAATCTGCCACACAAAAAATGCCAAGCGAGCTGACACGGCCCCTGACATAGTCAAACAGTGAGGAAAATGGATTACACTGTGTATTGTGGGCTCCATTTTAGGGTTGTGTGACAAAATGTAAATGAAAAACAGGTATTAAGTAGTAAGAGCAGCTATCAGACAAGGATGCATGGTGACCTTTTGATGGGAGGATGTGAAGGATAAAGAGACTTAATCAAATGGAACCCTCCCTGCCACAGCGTGGTTTGACAGGTGCTGTGCATGAGCAGTGAACCAAACTATGAAACCTACTAAATGATTAATAATCGCCTGTAGCTTTATGTGTGATGAGACCAAAGGGAATAGTTATTGGCAATTTCTCTCCCGCCTATTTCTAATCCACACACACACACACACACGTGCATATACAGACACACAAACACAAAGACCTTTGGAATCCCACAACTTGCACCACCTGCAGCGTGTGAGCTCGTATTAGCTGCCAATGGCCAATCCAGACCCCCAACCCCCCTGCAATGCAAACTCAATGTGCTTCTGGCCACACAGCACATCTGCTCATCCTACCCCTGAGAATCATCTATTGCTCATGTGCAATTAGGGATCAGAGGTCTCAGATCAGAATGCCACATGAATATCGCCGCGTGTTTTGATCAGCAGAGAGAAAAAGAGTGAGAGGTGCGAGTGGGTGCACACATTTTTTTTTGCTGTATATATATATACCTCGCAATAAATATGGATCTGCGGTAATGCTCTCTTGTATAATTTTTCAGCTCTGCACTGAAATGTGAGTACTACTGTGTCAAGCGTAAACTTGCTTGCTTGTGCAACACAATTCATCCTCTTGTCATGCTGCGCTACATCCCCGCATCCATCATATTATTTAATGCACACAAGGTCATTCAGTAATGACGGAATCTTTTAACTGCTAAAATTTGGTGGACTGCAGGAGCACCGGCCTGTTAGTGTGTTTGCATCAATACGATGTGTGCATATGTGTTTTTGTGTGCTGGGTTTGTACCTTTTATGCTGCCACAGAAGGAGCATTTTCATTCCACTCAGAGAGCAAAAAGCCTGAGGGAAATCAAAGTAAGCATTTCCTCCATTCTAAAGCACCACCTTTAATAGGTACAACGCCACCCAAGCATTCAGCCCTGTCCTTTGGCCTGTGAACACATATCATGGCCAAAACTGCCAATCGGTTCCCAAAGGTTTTTTGGAAAATTTCTTTTATTCATCCTGTTCATTCTGCACTGGCGTAATATTAAAACAGCAAAAGAAGCCGTTTTATTTTTTTGTTAAAACATACATCTTACATCCGAGCACGTAAACTGTGTACCTCTTCCTTGCTTTTATCATTAGGTTATAAAGTGTCTGTTCGTTCACAACCAGTCACCAGAGAGTAAATTAGAAAATAAAATTATGATTTTGTATTCCTTTTGTGGCTTCCGTCAAAGGTTGATGGTTCATGAATCATTACATACATTATGTACTAAGTGAGTAAGACCAGTTAAGTAGCATCTTGATTTACTACAGTATCTTTAAGGACAGGTTACCCAACTTTAAAAAATGAACAGACCCACTTGCTACACTCATTGCACTCCTTTGTCCCGGGGGAACTGTGCATGGTGTGCCGCTTTGTAAAAGAGCACATTAATAAGGGAAGAGCTTGTTCCTTCATGTCATTTAAGTGTTTCTGGAGGGCATCCGCCATGTCCTCCACGCTCTTTGGGGTTGGAGGTAGGGTTAGTGATGGGATATGTCCCATTTCTTAATGGATACTCCACACATACACACGTATTCCCTTGAAGGGTTTTCGATCTTGCCTGATGTTTATTAAATAAACATTCAACGGGCAATATTTTGTTGAAATTAAATACAAATAGAATAGACCAGAAATACAGTTACAGTGTAGTAATAAGTTGCAAGTTGCCCCAAATGCAACAAAGGAAGCAAAAGTGAATTAAAGAAACCAATCAATCAAAGGCACAGGAGAGCAGGAGTTTTTAATTTAGATTTGAAAGTGATTAAACTTGGGGCGCATCTGAGATCAACAGGAAGTTGAGGACGTTTTCACACTAAGTGGTATTGTTGTATTGTTGGTAAAAAACTGAGGACTGAAGATAAATGTCACATCAACAAGACTAATAGTCTACAGCCATGTTAGCAGCTGTAATCAAGTAAAGTGGTGCTTTGAGCTAAAAGCTAAAGTGAGGATTACTCAAATATGACTATGCTATGAAAATGTTAACATAATAATATTTAGCAGGTATAATGTTTACCACATTAGCTAAACTAACATGCTAAACTTTGTTTTTTACTTGATGATGGCGCTAGAGGAAAAGTCAGGGGGATCAGCAAAGTTGTGCCAATACATTCTGAGGGGGGCATGAATGTCTGAAACATGTTTCATGACAATCCATCCAATATTTGTCATGACATTTCACTAAAAACCACACATGGGGCTCATGGGGCCGCTATAGGACAAGTCAGGGGATCACAAAAGTCGATCGGCTTCATCCTCTGGGGATCATAAATATCTGTATCAGGTTTGATGACAATCCATCCAATGGTTGTTGAGATTTCAGTCTGGACCACAGTGGTGGACCGATCGACAGACGGATATTACCATCCCTAGAGCCACACCGCTTGTGTGTGCCAAGCCCAGGTTCTGCCAGATGCAGCCAGATTGTTCTCCATTTTCTTTCTGTACGCTAAAACGGATGCCAACCTTTTTACCCAACAGGTATTTGAACAACAGTAAGTGTGTAAACAGAACAGCATGGTTAAGGGAAGGCAGGACAATTTAACAACATTTCAAACTTAAAAACGCAAACCCATTGTGAAATGGCCTACCATGCTCTTACTGGCTATTGCTGGAACCAAAATGGGCCTGTTCTTCAATGAGACGGGTTCCCTCACCCCAGAATATTTGCTGATACACTTTGTGACAACAGTGGGGTGTAAAAGCCAGAATATCTCGCCCTATTAGTCCAGAGGTTCAGTACACCAATACAAATCTGCTGAGCAGCATTTCAACATAGATGCCTTGACTTTAGCACAACTGAAACCAACTTCTCCTCTCTGTTTCATTGAGGTTAATAGTGTCCAGACACAGCAGCCATTAAATTAATTAAAACAAAAATAGAGTCCCCACATAACAGAGATGGATGGGGCTCTAGCGAAGATATTTACAGGTAACTTAATTACATTCACCAAATAAAACACATCTAGGTCACAAAGAGGAGAATTCTAAATAAGCAATTAAGCCAGTGGTAAGAGCCTTAATAAGGCAAGCAAAGTACATAAAATGAGGGGAAGTAAGTGAGTGTCAGTGCAAACGACTTTGCCTAACACTATTCATCATGGGACTAAGTGGTAAGATGGTGTCGGGCTTCTAAATTCTAACAGCATTAATCCCAGATAGCAGGGCTCATACCAGCCAGTATCAATAATGGCAATAATAACTCATCCATCTGGAAGTCATCCAAACCCTGACTGGTTAATTATGCTTCCCTCATGAATATGCCTTCCGGTTTATAACAGTAGGAGAAGAAGAAGAACATGGCAGGGGGAAAGAGGGAGATGAAGGGAGGGAACAATGGATCAGTCTCACATCTAAATAGCTTTTGTTAGCCAGTTCAGATGCCTGTTATGTGCTCTTGATCATAGTGACACCAGCTTCAGGGACTGTGCTTTATCCCAGCTGCTGGACGTCAAGGGACCTTGAGCATCTGCAAACATGACAAGAAGTCATTTATTAGACAGCAACCTTGACCAGATTATTGTCCCCAAACTTGAAATTGTCATTTCTGAAGGAAAATTGCTTGATCTCTGGTATGATATGAATAGATTTCACTATACTGGGTGAAGGACAGAGTGAGGCCTGATGGTCTTCATTACTGGGTTTACTGCATATGTGCTATACTAGTTGTTTTGCAGTTTTAAATTACATATACAAAATATATGATCAACTTAAAAAAAAATGCATATTTCAATTAAAATATCCCACAGTAAATACAAGATTTAAAACTGGCTCAACCTCGAGCAGCTGTGACATTAAAATGCTGCTTACTTGTTAATAAATCAGTAATAATAATCCAATATTATGATATATACAGTATATTATTGAAATAAATGATCTGAGGGCAGCCCTTCTGCAGAACAACTACATTTGCTTTAGATTCTTAAAAATGTTGTATATATTTTGCTGATAATACCTACGTGCTTATACTTTTACTATACTTGTAGTATAGTAAAAACACACACACACACACACACACCCATGGCCTCAGCAATATAAAATGTCACACCGCAACTGGCATTCACAGCAAACAGACTTAACATCTCTTATCTTTTTTCTTCTTCTTGTTCCTTTTGCAGAGCCTGGCTAACCTCCACAAGAAGTTTTCCTTGCGAGAACTCACTACCCTAACCTAATTCTATCCTTTAACATGAGTTTCCCCTTACCTTAATCCCCTGTTGGAATTGCAAAAGGTTTCTGTTCCAAAAGTTTGATCCCTAAGGATTGGATCCCCAAATTTTGTCCCAAGCACAGACTAAATTAGGAGACACACTTACCCTTTACATTCGAACAGAATAGATTTTAGAAATACAAAGCACAGCTACCAGCTAACTCAATGTTATGAGGTACTGGAAGAGGTACACCTTGAGTGTTACATATTGCAATGAAAATGTTGCTTTTTATTTCAACATTTTGTGCTTTTAGGTTTCACAACAATATTAAAACATTAGGCATGGTCCCTTTTCCACTTGACTTATGACCTGACTTGCCCCTTTGTGCTTTACTTATGATATATTAGTTTAACTATGACCGATACGTTCTTTGTTTCGGTTGGAAGAACAATGATAACCGCAGAGCTGCACTACAACTAACCTTTTATAAAGGTCAGATAAAATAATGAAAGAGGTTCAACCATGACTTAATGGAAATGGCTGTAAGGATTGTGTTGGCAAGGTGCAAGAATGGCGTCATTAACCCCTGCCGCTGTCTCGTGCTCTCTCTTTCACAGTATTCTCGGCACTTGGCAGAGATGTTGGCTCACTTGGCCCCGCTAATCAGGATGTTGGTTGATTTTCTTTCCTTTCCTTTAAAACTATACTATCAGGGAAAAATTGCAGTGCATTTTCTTCACAAATGTGTTTTGTACAATCACGTGTACATGAGACGTGGCGGAATTGATGTCCACATAATGATTTATTGCTGCTGGCAGCACAATGGTACCTGGGGAAAGTCAAAAGACATTTTCACACAGGTTTCTTCCTTTGAATGCTGGTAAAAAAAAAAAAAAAAAAAGGTTACCACCAGCCCCAAGAACTTGGACCATTCACCAGCATTCATGTCATTGAAATTAATAATTTACAGTGACATTTTCAAGCACAATGAACTACACCAAAATGAACTTTCGCTTTTCCTTATTCTGAGCAAAAAATGCCTTCACATATGCAAAATACCAGGCCAATTTCGCCAGCTGGAGTATGTCAGCATTGTCTGGGTACACATCTGAATATCTTGTAATTATTGGCACTGTCCAAGCTTGGCCATCATTATCCTCTGCTAATTCAATTATGTTGACACATTTGGATGGCACTGTTCTATGACTGGGAGACTTTTGAAGGAGAATGTGATTTTAACACTTGTTGGAAGCCGTAATTGCATTGACACACCACACAATGAGAGGTCATTCAGAATTGACATCAAATATATTTGACAATTGTAGTTCAAAGCTAATACATTTGATGTAACATATAAGCTGACCCAGTGAGCATTAACAGGATTGCTTGTAATGGTGCTGCTTGTAAGTTAATATAAACATTTAAAATATAGGACACATACTGTCAGCCATTGTTTAATACAGTAATTTATCATTTTACTTTTGTTCTTTAGTGGGAAAGAAATACACAAGCTGTACATTTTCACCTATGCAGCAATGTGACACAACATGCCTTGTATTTCTCACAGATAATGTAATGCTGTTAAGGGATCAGTAAGAATGTGGCACATTTGCACTGATCATCCAGCACCATGTTGTTGCAAGTGCACTCAAAATGATTGAACTCAGTTCACTGGCATACTGAGCACGCTTGTTGAATCTGAAAAAAAAACCCTTCTTTGAGCATTTTATATGTAGTATCATACACTAATTTATTGATGATTACATATTCGTTAATCATAGTTCTTTTCAGTCCAGCGTTTGGAAACTTTTTAAATGTAAACTTAAAACCTACCTCTTAATCCTGGCTTTTGATTAAGAATGTTTTATAGACATTACTTACTTTATTTACTCAACTACTTTAATGTATTTCTGTGGTAAAATCACATTTATTATTAATTTTAAATAGTTTTTGTCTTTTTAATCTATTTTATCTAGTTTTTAGTCTAACATTTATTTTCTTAATTTTTCTTTATTAGTGTTTTTATTATTATAGCTTTTCTTTTTAAATCTATTTTGTTTCATTTTCATCACTTTCATTTTCTCGCGTGCATTGGTCTCAAATTCTTAAATTGTTTTTTTGTTGTTGTTGCTGTTGCTTTTATGGTCTACACTTGTTCTGTCTTATTATCGTATCATCTGTGAAGCTCTTTGAACTGCACTTACCTGTATGAAAGGTGCTATACAAATAAAGTCTGATTGATTGACTGATTAAAGATCAGTGTTAATGTTACGACGTCAGTGTTGCCACCAGTAAAGGCCATGAAATCTACAGTGCATCTTTATATGGCCCAGCTGTTGAGATGTTCATGTTAGAAGGTGACACTACAAATGTTAATTTTCATCATACAGAGATTTCTCGGATGCAGAAACCACCTCATAGGGTGGAGCCAAACAACCATGTTTCCACAACACCTCTGCCTCTCGGAAACATTTTCATAACTAAAACTCAAATTAGTCTGCGAATAGCTTTAAGCAATAATAGTTGCGTTTATACCCTCTGGTTAGTGCTACTTGATTGGTTTTCATGACATTTGCATTTAGCAGGATATGTGTTTTGCAGTCTGTTTAGCTTGCTGAATTATTCAGCTGCTACAACAAAAATTCATCCTAGTCCCAGAAATATTATCAGAGCAATTCTACCTCTTGCACGCTCAGTGCTGCTTGTGTGAAATGTTATTTTGGTGACTGAAGAATACATTTTTCTGCTTGTCATTTTAAGTCACTCTGGATGCAAGTCTGAGCCAAACGCCCAAAATGTCAGTGTAATGTAATGCTAATGACTTTTATGTTGAGCTTTATGGAATCTTTTACCTCTCTAACATGGACCCAGATATTTATGCAACCATTCAAACACACACACACACACACACATACAGAAGCACACAGACAACATACAATAAAACACTCTACTTCAATACTTCAAAAGACCCATCTGATACAATAAAGAAGAAGACGGCAGAGAAAATGTAATCGGCAGCACCAGATTGGGTCCAAAGAATTCCTGATCTGTTTTTTGTCCTCTACTGCATTACATTTTGTCAGGTGGACAAAGTTGTCAATCAAGCTGGCAAACCTATTTTACGTTGTCAATAGGACAGAGGAGAGAGTGTTCATTCTTTCAATAGAGGGTCAGAGATTAAAGTAGGCCAAGCAGAGAAGAGGTAATTTTCTGGGGTGATGTATTGACACTAAGACTCGATCATCTCCCACATTGTATTTCAGATCCACTCAGTGAGACAGCCAGACCATGCAGAGAAATACTGCTGCTCCCCAGAATATGGTCTCGCTAGTTTTTATAAGTGTAACTTGTGTTTTACTTTACCTGATAAACTTCTTTTCATTTCCTAATGAGTATATAGAGGTGATGGTTGTGGGGAGACTGAGTGTGTGTTTGTGTAAGCTTGTTTTAGCTTGTCTGTATTAGAAAATACCGTTGGGCTTACCTGTATAATGCATATTTTTCATCTACATTCTAATGACTTGCTTTTTTTAATACCTTTGGGCTTTGGACTGTAACTCTAATTAACTCAAGTTCTTTTTGCACGCCGCTGGTTTTCTATTGCCGTTGATTGAAACAAACAATGCCAGTGGCCAGTGTAGCAGAGTGGCAGCTTTACTCATTTAACTGGATGTGACACTTGGCTAGAGACGCAGGAGGAGGAGATGTGACGTGTGATGTGTGCACACTAACATTGCAAGGCACTCCAGGAAGTTGTTAGTGAGACGCAGAGGGATTAGCAAATAACTTCTGATTAAGTGCAGGAGTCTAAACAAATTTCTGCAGGCCGCCTTGAGATTGAGGTCTATAATACATCGATTTCGATGCCATGCAAAACTTGTCTCAGTGCTCTTTTCCCTCAAATCTACATTCACTCGTCCCTCAGTAAGCAGAAATGCAGTCTGCAGGCAAAGAATTAGAAAGTGGCCATTATAGGTGGAAAAGTGCCCACAGACCAGATTGCATGAAACCCTCTTAGCGTGGTCAAAGACATTTGCTGCATAAGGGGTTAAGAGAGGTAAGACGCATGTTAAGTATTCATGGCATGAATATTCTATCATAACCAGTCCGAGAACATACTGATCACAAGCTTTTAAATAACAAAAATTGCAAGCTGAGCATGTTGAGTCAAAAGGGCCTTCTGATCTATTATGCTACCAATAGGTGAACAAAAGTATCAGTACTGTACTATATTACTGTCTCTGTGCGCTACAGTTTAATGATCATGTCAGCATTTCTGTTCAAAGGCCTCACTTCTGATCAAATAAGCCTCTCGTTTCCTCCCCTTATGTGAATTCCCTTGAACTAGAAAATGGATATTCTATTGAGGAAGTGAAACGGGATCCAAGAAGTGCTTTTGGAAAGGTATTCTGATTAACAACACATAAGAATATTCAGTTCCACTGAAAATGACTGGGCATTTCGGAGTACAACTGCAATGGGAAGGGGAGTGACCCAATAGTCATTGTATATTAATAAAACCATGGTGTTTGCTCTTGCCTGCTCAAGTTGTACTCGGTGATGATAAGGATAATGATAACATGAAATGATCAATTCAATAGACTATGGAGGCAAAGCAAGCATAGTGCAATAAAGTTCAAGGAAGCTGTTGAATCCCCTCATCAAAAGAGAGGGCTCAATAAGCAAAGTCAGCTAAATGGCTTCAGTCGGTTAACAAGGATTAGCTCTGAAAGCATCTATATCCCTTATAAAAACATGTTTTCCTTCATCATGTTGCTAATTTGATCAGCAACAAATTAAATGGCCACCCTTTTATCTCTCTCCTTGTCTTCTTTGTTGGCTGTGACCTTGAATGTTTGCCCATTAAACTACCAACACTCTGACAAGTATCCATCTCAGCCTTAGGGAGCTGATGCACAAAGATAGTGAATCAATTGTTGCCTTTATCCATGATCCAAAGGTATGATAACTCAAGACTGAGCCTGTTCGCCTGAGAAACTTTTAAACCTCAAGGGAGTGACTGTAGGCTATAGCAGAAGGGTAAACTGATGCAGAAAGAGGTCACCATCTATTTTTGCTGCTGGGTGCTTCGTGTTTAGACTAGACACTATTGAATGAAGGAACAGTCCACAAGGAACATCTTTTAAAAGTGCTGTGTAGTGTTGACTTTCCCAGAAATTCATCGAATATGTTTAAGGAGAAATTCCATTTGTTTTAATCAACATAATATGGAAATATTTTTAATGAACAAAATGACATTCAGTGACGACATATTTCATTTGATTCCCCTCAATATCTGCTGCTTTTCCTTTAGCGCCACCAGCAGGCTGTTAGTTAAGTTTGACATGTTTGTTTTTTCAGTGAAATGTCTTTCTGTTGAGTGTATTACCATGCAATGCGGTGCAGACATTCATGGTCTTTGTGTACTTGGGTCATGCCCTGACCTATCATCCAGCGCCATCATGGCGGAACAGTATAGCAGTAGCTATATTCTCTGTAGCTATTCTGTTTGGAGAGTGCTGCTGTCAGCTTCTGCTGTTAGATTCACAAATATGACAAATATCTGGGATAACTAACCAGACAAGTGTTTGAGTAGTCAAGTAGGCAAGTCTATATAGGCTCAGGGACTCACTAGCATGGCTGTAGACTCTTAGACAAAGGAACTTTGCTTGAAAAATGCTGATGCATGTTTGAAGCACATAGTCTTTGTTCTGTTTTATGTTCTTTTTTTATCCATCTGTTAATTTATTATCTATACTGCTTAAACTTACAGGGTTGCAGGACTTTATTTTATTTATTTATTTTGCAAGGCAATTTGAATCGTACCGATACCTATAATGTATGTAATGCATCACAGTACTATGTTACTGTTAACAGTAACAGATTACAAGGGACATGTGTTATCCCTAACAGTGATAATAACTGTGATTTCACATGTAATACAAGTGACAGGTACACAGCAAAGAGTAATCATAATTTGTAGTTTTTACCCCCGACTGGTTTAGAGACATAATGAGTATGACATTATGTAGAAAATGTCTTACTGCTACCCTGTGAGAAATAAAATTAATATTTAAAAAAAATCCACTTCTGTGACCGGATATTCTCAGCACTCCTACAGCTTTGCCCAATTAATCACTTGAAACACTGCTACAAATCTCCTGTCCAAAGCTATACAGTGCTCACATGTCTCATTTAATACATTTTAATTTCCCGTCATCTTTAAACATCCCATCTACTCTCGCTTCCACACATGCAGTATTTAAACATACTGTCCCAGTGGTACAAGGCCTCTCCATTAAACTAGGAGAATTACGATTTAACCATCTTCTGTTGCTAATGCACAACTGACACTGCTAAACATTCTGATTTATATTCTGATTTGTGATTTTTTTATGTTCATGTAATGCTTACACTCATCATGTAAGGAATATTAGTGTCTCTTTCACTGAAGCCCATAAAAGCTGACATTATGAGATGTGGCATCTGTGAGGAGAATACCAATTGTGGCACCGTCTTTTATGCGGCTGCCGGTGTAAACATATGGCAACTTGTTGGAAATTTTCTGAAACATGAGCATTTTCAGGAGAAGTCAATCAAGTTCAGTCAATCAATTATGAACAGCGCTGGTGATTGCGTCGGAGTGTGCTTTTCATGCAACGCATACCTAAGTGAGTCACTCCTTATCTCCAGTGCAAGCATTGCTTGAATTTGGCTGATATGCAGTAATGGTACTTTTGTATCTCACAACCAGCATTAGTTATAACTGCGTACCAACACTTACTAATGATTCAACAAACATGCAGTGTTATTGTTTGGATCATTTTTTGGATAAAAGATGTGAAACTTATTAATTAGAGGTTATAATTAATGCCTGTGTGTGTTTACAGACTCCATCATAGAGCAACAGCAATCCAACAGCCAGATTATAAGACAAGCTAGTAACATTCCGAATTATTGTGCATTATTTTAAGGATTCTTAAAATTATACATGTTACAGGATTCTGACACTTAAATCTCTCACTTGCTGTGTAACATTTTGAAAGTCAGGTTTTTTGTGGCTCTAGGGGGTGTTAGGGATAGGGATGCTGGTCTGCCCATTGGTCCATCACTTTGGTCCAGATTGAAATATCTCCAAAACTATTGAATGAATTTCCATAACATTTGGTACAGATGTCCATGGTACCCAGAGGATGATTATCAATGACTTTGGTAATCCCCTGACCCCCGCTTTTCCGATTCTTTGGATCCCCTAAATTTTCCTTTAGGGCCACCAGCAGGTTGGTTATGAGTGAAATGTCTTGACAATTATTGGATGGCTTGACATACAATTTGGTTCTCTTCAGAAAGAATTGTAATACATGTTATGATCCCTTAACTTTTCATCTAGCGGCAACAATTTTATTTTCCAAAATTTAATTTTGACCAATATTTTGGTTTATGACCAAATACCTGAAAAACTAATGGCATCCCCATTATCCTCAGGTGTACTTTATGTTCTAGTTTTAATTAGAAAATGTTTGCAGTATATCCTCATAGAGCCACGTGCATGACTGTAGAATTGTCTTGTTAAAATTTGCATTTAAAAGAAAAGCACAAACAAATGACACAAAATAATCTGAATTCTATCAACAACTTAAAACATGTGGTCAATCATACTTTTATATTACATTTTATATTACCGTATATGGATTAACACATGTTCCTCTATATCACGAAGCAGTTCACTGCAATCAAGCAGGAAGAGGATGAAACAAATTCTCCACCACACACACAAGCGCGGGTCTTAACATTTTACATTTTCTTATACTATGAAGTGTGTGTTTAATAAAAATCCACACTGCATTATTATTATTGTCATTGTTAATTTAACTTGTGTTGTTATCTACACATTGAGGGACACACACGCACACAGACCAAATAGCTGCTAATTTATCATCTGAGCATCTTTTGTATTCCAACTAAGCACTCTGCGAGTATGAAACATGAATTCTGCACACTGAACAGGGAATACACACATTAATGTATAAATTATCAACTGATGGCCGTGACCCCACAACCACTGAATACAGCATCAGTTTTATAAGGAGAGCTAACACTAGCACTACACTGAAGAACTGAATTAAATGCCTTCTGTATTTGGATTTAATATAATAGTAAGCTTTGAGGAAACCCTTACTGGTAATGTTCAACACAAAATAAAAGGAGACAAGCTATTAAAGCTAACCGTTTTACTGAGGACACAGCCTGTGCTACATTGTGTTGGGAGAATAAATAAATAATATTTATTTGCATTCAGACATGACATGAGAAGGAACACAAAGCTTAAAACATAAATCCAGACTAAATTAAATCATTGAAAATGGGTAGATATTGGTTTCATCATATGAGATGATAATAATATATCAATTCTGACAGTCCCGTTCCATGGTGTTATATTAGTATCTTTACACTGTGTGTATGTAGTGCATAGTATACATACCTTGTATCCTTTGTTGTTGTCCCTGTTCCTAGCAGAACTGTTCAAAAATGTAGAATATTTCATGTGTAAAAGCTAAACAAGCATGTACATTTTTTTTCCTACAACTGATTTTGTTGTTGACATTCAAATGTGGAATTCCTCATGTTAAAACAACACCTTGAATAATCTCCTCACAGCCAAATTGTCAGTGTTAATTTGACACAGGATATACAACTCAAAACTATGCTGGTTTTTACAAAAGTCCTCACCCATCACATTTAATACTTTTGACAGTTTTGAACAACAGCCCCACAGACATATCAGCTCTATGAGAGGACAAACAACACTTCAATCAACACCTGACAACCCTGAATAACTGTCACTGAAAAAAGCCACACTTATAAAAACTGGAAAAGATCCTGTGATGTGGATGAACCAGGAGTATAGTTTTGAATCACCTTGATTAGTACCATGGCCATCTGTCACACTGGCAGGCACTTGAGATTTCCAGGTGAGGAAGAAACTCCATAGACATCACTAACTTGCATGACATGCGATAGTGCCCACTGACTACGGCTGTCCTGCTGGGCTAGCTGCTGATTTGTGTGGCATGTGGCTTGTGTGAAACAAAGCTGCAGAAGTTGATTAAACAAAGTCATCTAGCAGTTATGCACATTTGAATTCAATACAGTTGGCCTAATCTGTGCTTTCATCTGACGGGCCTCAAAATTGGATAGAAGTTAATATGGCAAACTGCAAGATCTGTGCCTTTCAAGTCAAGTAAATTTTATTTGTAAAAGCTAAAAATCAGAAATCAGAAATTTGCTTCCAAGAGCTTTATAATCTGCAGAACATATGACACCCTCTATCCTGAGATTCTAATGAGGAAAAAGTCTTGTCCAGGGTTCCTTTGAAAAATGTGTAATATTAACATAACAAAGAGTAACCCATTCAGTTTATTAACCATATGCACTAACCCATTAATGCTTGGGGGGGTTAAGGGAAACTCAAATGAGTTCTTCATCAATTGCTATATTGATCTGAACATGAGCACTTGCCTGTATCCCATCTGGTTGTTAATTTTCTGTTCTCCAGTGGTCTCTAACACTGGAAATTTGTATTGAGAATTTATTTAGCCAGATGTCAGAACATCTGTAGGATTTTAATTTCTAGCCTGAATAAGACTAGCGGTTTAATTCAAATACCAACAGAGTGTCAGTGCCAATAATAAAACAAAGAGCCTCACCCGATCAGATTTTCTGCCCAACTATAGCGCAGAGCATCCTTGTAGCTTTAGACTGATCAAGGGCGGAGTGGAAATTAAATTTCCCTTTGCAATAGTTTACTGCATGAGTAGTCAGATGTCACAAGATTACAACTCCTGGGTTCAGCTGCCCTGGTTTATTCCATGTGGGTGTGAAGACAGGTTTATTGGGCTTGTATGACCCAGCGCTCCTGAAGAAAAGACGTCAAAGCTTGATAAATCCATTTAAAGGCATGCATTTATTTTTTATTATTTTTATTTGGCCGTCGTGCAACAAACCAAGATGTATTGTGGAAGTGTAATGCAGACACAGACAAATGTGAAAAAGCATCACCGGGTGCGTGCTGTAAATTGACTCTACAAGCATTCCTCTATTGTTTTTAGGTCATGACATCTGGAAGACAACATGGAATATGTATGAACTTACAATATAGTATTTATCAACTCCAGTTGCTCTGAGCTTTTAAAGCAAAGTACCATCATGTGGATACTGCCAAAGTGGTGTTGGTATCAATTTGTGAATGCCAGGGGTCAATCATGAAAGCAGATCACTGACACGGCATCGTGGGTGGGAAATTAACTTTTTAAAATGTGAACACCACTACCTACCACTGACAGATAAATTGAATTTACCAGTCACTCAATACTAAATCGTTATTTTGTGTGTGAAATCTACCAGCCACTTTCATATTTTACCAGCATTTGGAGCTAATTTCCATCCCTACTGGAACAAACTGAGTTGCTGCTCTTTGAATGGAGTAAGAGTTGTGTGATAATGAAAAGCCTTAATTGCCTGACAGCGGGAATGGCGTTATGTATAGGAGTTTACATCAACTTTGCATTCACAGTGTGAGCAACAGGAGGACATCACCGTGTCGAGCAACTAGGGGAACTCTGCAGTGAATAGTCAACAAGCTTGTTGGCTGAAGGAGTTTGGCCACAGCTGAGGGTTTCATGATCATTGGCTGGTAACAGCAAATCAAATTTTCATGCTTTTTTTGTTTCCCTACTGATGTAATTTTGTCTCATGAATAGTTTTCTTGGCAAGTGAAACTCATGAGGAGTTTATTGCAGCAGTGGATAATGTCCCAGTTCTCTGCAGTAGCTGGTGTAAACATCTGTATGCTACTGAGTACTAGCATAGAATCCGCTGGTAAGCTCCAGGCTCAGTCGCAGATTTCTTTGTGAAGGAGCAAACTGTAAAGACTTTACATGCTTTTCAAGCATACACTGTGAGTGTTTGATGCTAAAAAAAACTGATTTTGCGTGGAGTATCACTTCAAAACACCAAGCCAGCTTAATATTTCACTTTTCTTTGGATGTTCTGTTTGTTTTAAATGTGACCCCAGGTGTTCACACAGCAAGTCAACGAATGCAATTCAAATCTCTAGACTTGGAGAGATGATTTCTAGTCAAGTCTCAGTAATGGTTCCACCTTAAAAACACAAATCAAACTGGCTAGGAATATTTACAGAGATATATGTGACAAAACTTTTGATGTAAGATGATTTTAATGATTAATGATTTTAATGATTTTAATGATTACTTAAATTCAATAAATCAATTTAAAAAGCAGTACCATTAGGCTGACTAAAATACATAACTGAAATAACTTCATCATAATAATGCACCCTAATCTGTCTAATAACATGTCTCTTAAGTAGGCCTTTTTGACCTTTGTGTTACCATGAATATACTAGAAAGAGGTCAAATCAAACATCCTCTGATGCAGTTGAACATTGGATTGAAGGGGAAAGGTTGTAGATGTAAATAACTGTTATTGCCCATACATGACTCATCGGAGTAAAGCTTTTCAAAGAAATTTAATTCAATGAAAGTTGTATTTATCTATTTATTTTTACAACTCCTTTCACCAACTCAAATGTGCATCTCCGCTGGAAGTGGATGAATAGCTTCTGCCCTCCAAGTGTGTGTCCTCATTGCTCCCACATAGGGGTCTTCACTAAATATGACTTAGAGACATTTGAGAAAGGGCAGAGCAGCCGAAGATATAGGCTCCAAGTGGAGCTTCTGATGTAACATTACTTTTATTAATACCACAATATGCTAATTAAACAAAGACAGAAGTGAAAACCTTCCCAGATGAAACCACGTTTCATCTGTTTTTCCCAAGAAATTGTGATTGTGTGTGTATGTGTGGAGTAGAGAAGGTAGATGTTCAGCCTGAGTTCAGGACTTTTCTTGAAAATTGGTCATGCTAGCAGGTCAGTTCAGTGTGAAGTGTTTTCTTTTTTAAGTGATAAAAAATGCCAGTTTTATGCTTTAATGGCTCAACAAGAGAAATATAATTGATGAAAAAGAAAATCCTTAGTAAGAATTTAACTTTTCTTTTTTTTCCCCCCAACTTAAATAGTGATTTTGGTTTACAAATACAAACAGCAGCATGAGAAGCACACCACTACCAACCTTAATCAGTCGAAAATGTGGGGCTAAAGCTCATCGAAGGATATGATTATGGTCAAGTGTTGCCAAAACACGAAACAAAGACCATTGTACTTAATCTGATACCAGCTGACAGTGTTGTCTAATTCAATATTTAACCATGATGATTACGGAGCAACATTAGAATTCAAGTGGAGTTGTGTTTCTCACGAACTGATGCACGTAGGTCCAATATTCAATATCTCCTTTTAGCTCTGTTTTGGTCTTCACCAGCTCCTGACGTGAATATCAGGCCCTTTAGTTACTAAATGCTCTGCTATGTTCATGCAGTTTGGTGCTGGGCAGGTATCATGCAGTGGGTTTATCAGAGCTGAACGCTGATGAGAGTGGTGAGACTGAACTATGACATTATGGTAGAGATAATTAGTTGAAAAACCTTGGCAGTGAACATGAATGTTACCTGGGGATTGCAGAAACTCCCAATTTCAGCCATGTTGGTGTAATGTTCAGAAACCAGATGAAAGCAATGTGGTGCGAGGAGCTCAGTGTCTCGTCATGTATTAAATCAGTTAGCCTACAGGAGTTTTTTTATTGAAACTGTTAAATCTAAATCTATTTGGTGGCATTGGTGATTTCAGTGCTTACCTTCCTTTCCTACCCAGCTTCCTGCACCTTCTATGATGCAATAGCAGGTGTCACCAACATTGGTGTGTTACTCTGAGAGGAAAACCCACAGCGATAATCCCTGAGTCATGTCCAATTTTTACCTCTAATTTTAAATTCTCCCAAATCTATACAGAACCTTTTTACTACTGCGCTTTTTGAAATGAGAAATTCTTCAGTGTGTAATGCTAATGTGTTTGAATGCAAGGTAATAGCACTTTGTTAGTGCGACGTCATACAATCAAGGCATCTATTGGAAGGGAGGTATCTTGGGTTTAAAGAGAATACAGCAATGCAATCAAGTATTCACTTGTCAACAGTTTCAAAGGTATCAGAACACACACACAGTCACACACAACTAACAAACACTTAGATGTTGTTTATCACTGGGAGTGTGTATGTACAGGTTTTTGCAAGGGGTTGCTAAGCTGTATGCTCAATTGGAAGCAGGTGCAGCGTAAAGACCTAATCACATTTGCGGCTCATTACCCAGTGACTGTGTGCACATATTTGCCTCTCTGTGTCCTTATTAATCAAGCACAGACAACCCTAAGTGCTCCTCTCCACTTTTCCACATGACTTGGTACAAGCAACAGTAGAGCACAACAACCTGATGAGACCACCTGCTGCTGACTGCTTTTCCAACACCTGCAATGCAAACGCTCATAATTTCTCACTTGACCTCTAACCACTTGGCCAATTGAAAGAGCATCAGTTTTTAGACCACTCGATTGTTGTTGCGCTCTCTTGTATGTTTCCTCCATGGTTTATGTTGCTTATTTGGAGAAAGTCCTTGTATGCAACTGGGTCTGTTTTATAACTGAGGAAAAGTGATACACCCATATTAAATATTTTATCCAGAGCAGAAACAATAGTCCATAAATTGACTACTTGATTGACAGGAAAACAATCGCCAGTTATTTTAGTAATTGATGATTTTGTTTTTCAAGCAAAATGTTTAACATTACCTGCAGTAGTGCCAGCCTCTAAATTCTGAGGATTTTCTAATTTTGCTTGTCTTGTGTGTTAGTAAACTAAATATTTTTGAGTTTCGCACTGTTGATCAGACGAAACAAGACATTTAAAGTCTTCACTCAGGCTGTGGGACAGTTTGATGGCTATTTTTCACTATTTTCTAACATTTTACAGACCCAGCCATTAATTGCTTAATCGAATAAAAAAGGCTTATTAATCATTTACAAAAATAATTGTTAGTTTCAGCCCTAATTTTATGAATATTTTGACAAATTGGCCTGAGGGGCAATTTGTGTGAGTTTTCTCTTGTGATAGGTAGTAAGTTCCTCCATTTGTCTCCCTGTCCAGTGTTTTAATTCATTATTAATTATATTTCCTAAAAGAAGTGCCCTTTAGCAGGGAGGTCACATCTACTAATAACAACATTCTCAATAACAGAGAATAAGGGCTGAAAAATTCATAAAATTGAAAATAGTCAAAAATGGTTTGACTTCCAGGAGTCTAATTTGGATCTATTTTTAATGCCTTTGACAAGGGTTAGGCGTCACTCTGACACTGGTAAATGTTGGCCTTTTGAATAACACGTCTAAGTACACCACTATATTCATGTTGAACAAAGACATTTAAAAATGGAGAGAGGCATATTAAAATGGCTTCCAATGTGGTTTTGGGGGGAGAATTATTTGGTTGTTCATAGACAAACCTTAAGTGAGAATTTCTCTGTATTTTTAGACAGGACATCCTTTGATGTTTGATGAATGTACACTGATGCCAAACCCCTTTCTGTCAGCAAGTATTTCCTTGAAATGATTCTATTCTCACGAATTGTTGAGTTCAATTACACAGACATGGCAACAATTACTAAGCAGAGCAATTCAGGTGGTCATGGCGAGAGACATCAAAAATGAAATAGCCTCCTGTGATTTAAAACTATGTATACGCAGAGATGAAAAGGGAAACATTACAACAGTGGCAGACAATGCGTAGCTTGGTGTACTGGAAAAGAACAGATGAAAATAGTCTCGAGGCTGTAATACACTATGACAATTTGGACGAACATCTTTCCTTGATGCACTGTCTTGTTTGCAGGAGGTAGGCTCAGTATGGGGAGTCCTGTTGGGGTTTGATTTCCATTGTTCCTCTGTGTTATCTCGTATGCTGTGCATGTTCCCCCTGTCTCCAAAGGATCTCGGTTCCCTTTTCAGCGTGGCCCAAGAGACACGTACGGCACTGTCTAAAGTACTGTAAGTGGGACACAGGGCCTCACAGTCCCAATAAAGAATGATGAAAAACACAATAGAATAAAAGCCTTACACCCTGAGATGAATATTGCATTGTATGTACATTGCTTGGTGTCCAAACCAGTGAGACCGTGGCACAAAAAAGTCCTCTGTCTCTCCTGAGTTTTTTCTCTCTTTCTCTATCTCACACAGTGTCTAAAAATACTGAGCAGTATATCCTGTTGTTGCTGAATTATGAACAGAGTCAGTCTGAAGGTATGTGTCTACATGTGTGTTAGAATTGGACTGCTATATTGGCCCAGTATGCAGTAGGACTTCAATTAAAAACACAGGATGTTAATCAGTCAGAGCTGCCCACTTCTGATTTGATAGATGCAGTTGTTACTCTGAATTTTCTTAAATCTTTACACGTGTTTCTCGATCACATGTGCACTGCGGTTAAGGGCTTCTTAACACCTGCACAGTGCTCACTATTTTGAGCTCTGCTTAGCCATCAGTAGAATGTAGTTCCCCATCAAATAAGTTCCCCACTCCTTCACATAAGGAGTCGGTCTAGACCTGCTCTTTATGACAAAGTGCCCTGAGATAACGTTGTTATGATATGGCGCTATATAAATAAAACTGAATTGAATTGAATCAAAACTAGTCACTGTGGATTATCCTGAGACATTGTCAAGTCAAACTGGAGTTTAAAATAATGAATGATAAATGCTATAGCATGTTATGGGCTTATGATGGCTTGGAAAGTGGTTGTTTGGAGGGACTGCATAGTTTAATATTATTAGAATTATATTATCTATTCAAATATATATTATTTGAATAGATAAGATTGAGAAATGTTTGTGTTGGGATGCAGTAAAATACATACATTAATGCATTGCATAATGGTCATAAACCAAGAGTTGTAACAGCAATGGGCATTAGCTTTATTTACATTTGGTGTGAGAAAGTGTGTCAGTCGGGTGGAATGAGGAGCTGATGCTTGGTGGGGGACATTTTTTCCCTGAACCATCAGAAGATGAAGAGTTAAAACAGGTGTCTTGTGCTCTTGTCCTGTTTTGCGTATTTTAGCAGTTCCTCTTTAAAAAGTGACTGAAACATAACAACTGCTGTATCTTCCCATAATACAAAACGCCCCTTTTTTGTCTCATTTATATTGATTTATCACTATTTTTGACAAGAGTTTGAGTTGCAGTCTTGATTATTAATTTTGATAATCAACCATTTCTTTGTGAGCTCTTTGTGACCTCCAGAGAAGATACACAAGGCAGAGTAAAGTGCAGTATGATTTGCTTTCAGTCACCAAAATTTGATTTCCCCACATGGGGTCCATGTAGCACCGATGATGCAGGATGACAGTCACGAAAAGTGTCCAATCAGTCTGTATAACTTCATGATTACTTCTCTTGTCTGGTTTCTAATAGCTCTAATACGTGTGAAAGGAAAAGGACCAACTCTAAAAGGCACCAATGTATCTTTATTTTAACCCTTGGTCCGGACCAAATGAGACAAACTACATGTGAGACAGCACTTTCAGAGCGTGTCATTTTATGAGCGGGGTGAACAGAACTTTTAAAGGCACAATCCTCAATTGGTCCACATTGTATTTTACGTCCCATTTGTAATGGTATCCACACAAAACTGGGCAGTGTACAGTCCCAACATGGACCACAATGGGAATCTAAACCATGTGGACACATTACACGACCGCTGGGACTGGAAGGCTGCTGTACTCCAAACTAGAATTGGGCGTTTCCATTGCAGGGGAGTTGTTGCTTAAAGTGAACTACATTTTAAGAGTGGCTTCTGCAACACATTAGCATTAGTTTTAGTGTGAAAGGTATAAATGCAGTCTCAGCAATTATTCCAACCAACAGAGATTAATAGTCTTGGGTAAACTCAGTATCCTTGATTGTTTATTTATTTATTTTATTTGCATGACAACAGTCCAATTCGAGCAAGAGGTATACAGTATTTGGATTCAGCAGGAGCTTTGACTGTGTGTCTGAATTGGCACTCAGGAACCTTGGGGAGGCATTCTTCCACGCTGTCAGACTCTGAATCTCTATCAGGATTCATTCTTATTCAAATTGCACCATGGTAGCTCATAAACATAGCATTAGATTATGGTAATGAGAGGTCTGCATCTATTCTCATTTAATTCCTTTTGGGAGACATTTAATTTAAACAAATAAATAAATAACGCCGCAGCATCAGGTGTTTATGAAGGATATTGTGTAAATTTAGCCAGGCAAACTGAATAATAATCACTTCATTTGACTATGTGCGTTCAATCACCCATCACTGAACACTTCATTAAGGCTTTAATAGTCTTTTAAATATGTAGGACACTTGACTTAAGACAGATGCCAGGGGAATTTGCTGCTTGTCATTCAGAGTACTGTGTATGTGGCCCAATAAACTGTCCATAATCTTGCAGGTAGCCCATGTCTGCTTTTAAAATGAAAAAAGGAAGGAGCAACCAGTGACCTTCAAATTAAAGTCACAATGAAATGAAAAATTAGCTTTTTTGAAAACCTCATTAGCTATTAATTAGTTATCCATATCATATTGTGCATCTGTAGTGTCTCCTATTTTCTATCTTATTTCTGTTTATATTTTTAGACATTAAACAAATGTAGTATATTAGCATCAAAGATCTGGCCTCAAACCAAAGCCATATATGTCCATCAATTATTGAGTATTGTTCATATCTGATGTGCTCTCAAGGGAAAATCTGTGAAATAATGTCTTGTATGCATCTTGGTGCACAAGTATAGGTCATAAGTGGTCTGTACATTGGCCCTCTTTTCCCACCCGGAGTGTGACGTACTGCGGGAAAGTGGTTTACAACTGGGGGGTGAGGCCAGCGCTTCCCTCCAGTAGAATACAGGTTACCATCCATATTTATTGTCGTCCAATCTGCCCACAACATTTCGATGGCCTTAATTCCAGCAGATGGAAGGGTCCAGCAGGGTTTCAGCTAGACATATGTTGAATTTGCAGAAAATACATACACATGACATTTCATCGGAATAGCCTACAAGCCAGGCGCAAACTCTATCTTTGCCTAGTTTTTAACACAGAAGTTCATCATCTCTCATTCAGCTCTATACGGTATTCATGTATAAGCTTTTCATTAAAAACATACGTAACTTTTAATATATGATAGTTAGTTATAGTATCAGCATCAGTGTGGTACATCTGTAGATCTTTTTTTCCCTGTATTTTTCCCAAGATTTATTGTAAGTGAAGGAGCCAGTGTAATTAAAAGAAAAGCCTATTTAAATGCCACATTAGCATTGAAGCACATTTTCCCAAAACATGTAATTATCTATGTTACCCTCAAATCCGTTAATTTGCTTCTTGAAGCTCATTTGATCCTATTGTATAATTATGCTAACTATATGATGGAAAAGTATTCATTGTAAGAAGATGAACTATAATAACATTCAGGGACACAGTATGGAGTCAACCGTCACAAAATACACAATGCAAATTATGTGAAGCATTACAGTTTTCCCCTCTAGTTTTCTTAGTTCAAAAGCACCAATTGTAAAAACAGTTTCATCCAGAATGTGCATGTTGTTGTCTGTGCAGCATGACTGTACGTTGAGCTCATTTAGTGTACGTACTCCTCAGTGCCATGTGGCTCTGCATGTATGCAATGTTTATCTTTCTTCGATGTGATTATGGGGCATCATCAAATGTTAGTTAATTAAGTGTCAGCAGTGAAAGACCATTGCAAATGAAATTACTTTTCAAACTTCTTCACGTGAATATTCATACTTGCAGTGAACAATTAAATGGCTCTGAAAGTAGATGATAGCAAAAATACTAAAAACACAAGAATAACACGCATAAAAATCGAATTTAAGTTAAAAAATAATGATGAAAGTACTGTCTAAATAGAATTAAAGCCTGCAGCCATATCATTTTAAAACTGCTCACTTGTCAGGTGCTACTGTATTTTTAAAATATTTACTTTTGGCATTATTAAGTAAGAATGAAATACTTACTTTTATATCGTCCATCATAAATAAGATATAGCTTATTGGCTTTCTGGCTGATGTGAGTGAACAGTGTTGGAGGCAGCATGGTGTGTTGGGAGTATGGAGATTGCCCTTAGACCAAAAGTCGATTCTCTTTGTGTCTGCAGCACCTGCCATGCTGTCTGTTTACAGGAAAATGCAGCTGGCTCTGAACTCTGGCTTGAAAGGGGTGTAAGTGAAAAGAGAATATTATTTGTTAATTTATTTTTATGTTTTACTTTTTATTACAGCATTCTCAAAAGATCCAGATATAGTCAGACATGAACAGAAAACATCTTCAGCTTCACACAACCCATGAGTAGCAAAGTGGACAGTAGCATGACCCACACCAAAAGGCTTGTGGAGAAAGTCAGGGTGGATGGACAGTACCTCAGCGGACAGACAGACAGTGTCTGTACAGTGTCTAAATTTAACAACTGAGACCAGAATACACACTAGTTTTTAAAACCATTACCTTTTTTGTCTTTCTCAGACTGAAAAGGTCGCTCATTTTAAATGCAGTATTTGTGTGGGTAGGGGCTAAAAATTGTTCGTAATATCACTTACACAGGCAATTAACCTGGTGGGGGGAAGACGTTGTTAGCCATGGCTTAGTTCCCTCTGTGAGTTCAGCACTACACAAGTTTCTCTGTGACTGTGTACTTTACTCGTTATACAAGTTTTGGCAGTACGGTCATTTGCCCCAACTGGACCCATCAAAGTGAGACAGCTGGCTAGCCAGCATGCTAGACCCTCCTCCTTTCTATAAGGCGGGATAAACACAACACTGAGTGTGCAGAAGCTGCCACTGACACAGCAGGTATTTATGTGCAGTGACCAAAAAGTACAGTCTGGTGGGAATCAGTCCAAACGTTAGCAAGGTAGGCTAACTTGCGTCTGCTTTCCAAGTGGAAGTGGTGTTGTAAAAGTACAGACAGCTTAAATAGCTAACTGTATACATAGCTAATGCTATGTGAGCTTGTTTGTAGGGTACGGGGTTTTGACGTTTTCACATGCTGTTTTATACTCATTTGAATAATGGAAAAAATACATAAGTGAGGGGAATTCAAACAAGTAGTTCTAGTTGCCTAAACTTAACAGCAATTTATTTGCCAAAGCATACAAAGTGGCTCATTTATTATGTGTCACAGTTGCAGAAAAATGTGACAAAACCTTAACCTGATGCTGTTTTTTTGTTCATAACTTACTGTGATGGCATGTTCTCTGGATTAGCTTCAGTGCATAAATCACAAAGATATCAGCATGGCATAGCAAATATGCAGCATTTACTCCAGAAACCGCCCTGAGACAGCAGTCAAATCTTTAAACACTTGGAGGAGGTTCATCCTTTTGCTATTCAAAGCATCATGCTCAGTAGACAGATTGTTTAATTATTCTAATGAATCTAATTATACAGATAAGAACTGAATAAACAAGTCCAGCTTACAACTGGTTTGTTGTGGTCACCATTTTTTCCAGCGATGCCTGTACCATTACTTTGCAGGAAGTCAGAAGAAAATGAAAATTTTAAAGCTGTATGAATAAAACATGGCCAATACCTTTGGTGCCTGTTGGTGGTAGTGTCCAGAATGTTTGATTGACATTATATTGTGAATCAGTCCATCAAGCCATGGCTATTTAGCACCGTACAGCAGTAGAATACAAATGAGACAGGAAGCTATACGGTGCGGTGGTGTATGAATATTTTTTGCGAAATTGTACAAAATTAGATGCAAATGGTTTGAAGGAAATGTTGCATTTTAATAAGCTCCACATTCTTGCCATTTACACTGGGTGATAGATAAAAACAGCAAACCCAACCAAACATAAAGCAACACCGAATTCAATTAGAGAAATAATGACAGGAATCAGAAGCGTTCATTAAAGTGTAAAATACAGCAAGACATGGCCCATTCCCAGCTACATCTCTGAATATACCATCATGTACTGCAATCACACAACCTCATTCAACATCATTTTCCCTGACAGGCTTCTCCTCTGTTCCGCTGGGGTTAGATTAGCGACATCCACGGCACTTTGTTTACTTTGCAACCCAAGCCTAGTATAAGTGAGCCATCTGTGAACTTCTCAGTGAGTCAGTCAGGAGATCAGTGCCAAATAGGCCTCAGCTGTCTGCCACTGGCTAGTTTTCAGCTGGATTTCACCTTCTCCTTCCCTCCTAGACTCTTATTAGTGTCAAAAGGGCCACCTATGTCCAGGTGTGAAGATGTCCTGCCAGGTGGAAGATATGATACCAATTTGTTGTGCTCATAATGTCAGTGGTCTGTACTCTTCGGAGTGCAGTGGCTTGCTTTCGTCTCAGCAGTGTAAAGCAATTATTCAAGTCTTTAATTTGGTTTAATCCACGCGCCTCTTTCAAAGATGTGTTTCACTTCATTCATATCAGAACACGAATTAATGCAAAAGTGGATAAAGTCATTCAAGAGTGAAATATTTTAGCAAATATAAAATTGAACATTTGACTATTCCAAAATGAGCCTTCTCCCATGGCTTTTATGTCTTAGAAATATTAGAATACTTTTGATATTGTTCCAGTATCAAAGCAATGCAAATGACATACCTTTATCTTTAATGTGAAGGCAATTTATCCCAATATTTTATATGACTTGCACAAGACAAAAATGCTAAATTTAAGGGCTCAAGATGCTCAAACAATACTTCATTCCAAATTGCTTTGATCTTCACTTCTGCATCCCTATAAAAGATATCATCAGTGGCAGTACCTGAAAGTAACACACAAGTGATGTAAGGTAGACTAAACTTTTGTTGTGTCATACTGAAACAATGTTTAATCATAGCTATGATGATTCCACAGTCACTCGATTTTTGCCCTTTCTTGCACCGTCTTAAAGTCTGTAATGACTGAAGGCTGGTGACAGATTACATGTCTAGATGTAAGCTTCTATTTCTTACCCAAAGTAAAAATGGTGGCTGATTATCCAAAGTATGATTAATGTCCATTGCCGTGTTTGTATCAATACATGCTGTCATGCCGAGATTGAATTCCCAGGTATAACATGTGATGTCGACAGAAGCAACAGCACATGATGTATTTGAAATAAATGCTTGTCATGGAAATAAATTTGAAAATAGCTTCCAGACAACCTGTCAGCTTCAATACATCCTGGTTGGTCTGTTGTATTACAGTACCTGAGATGTTCATTGAAAGAAAAACAACCTGGCTATGTGTTTGTGACTAGTTCTGTGTACTTGCTGACAGCAAAGGACTTTAAGGGCATATTGGTTGTTATGAGCATGAGCATACTTTTTTTTGTTTTTTTTTTTACATTTCCCTGATGGCTGATATCAAGCCTTCAAGCACTTTTTCTCTTTGCTCCCTGTCATTTCACAGTGACATTGCTGACACGTTGTCCGACATGACAATTATTCATCCAGCAGAAAAACTAAAAGCTCTGTTTGTAGAATAAGATGTCCTTAGTCCTGGGATCAATACAACATGGTGCATTTCAGTTCATTTCAGCATGGTGTATGATTAATAAGAGAGAAACTACTTGGGTATTAGAGAGATGAGACTGGCTGCAAAAGTCTTTTTTGTTTCCTCAAACACTGGCCTTTCTCCTCTTATGACAAGAACAGATTGGACGTAATAATGAAATGACAAATGTCAGATTTTCTTTTTGGCATGTGCTGTAACATTATTTACAGCTAAACCAAACTTGTGTGCATGCCTCCCAAGCTCTACCATAGCAAGACGGAAGCTCAACAGCAAGAAAAACTAAGGAACAGCTGAATTGGTTTCATATGCAATGGGGTCATCCATTCAGTATTCCACTAAAATCCTTAGCTAAAGTTTTAATTGTTTAAACTGGTGAAGACCAGGTGAAGATGAAACATTATTGATCTCATTTATGATATAATATGAATTTCAGCATTTGTAACAAGTACCAAGATTCATTAAAAGATTAATAGATTATAAGCTATTACTATCATAACAAATACCTAAGAATATTAAAATCAATCAAGCAAAAAGTAAAACATGAACACAATTTAAATATTTACATGTGCAGGCATATGCTGGGGGATGTTTAACCACATCTCAAGCGGTGGCAATTGCTTACAGCTGTTATGTACAGCTGTGAATAGCAGGTTGTTACACAACATATGGACACCTAAATTAGAAATATGTGTTAAAAAAAAAAGCATCAAGCCAAAAATAAATCACGGTAGATACAATATGAAGTTGTGGAATACCCTTACAATTAGAACATGACTGACCATGCAAAGACATGGTGAACTGAGGGCTCCAAATTTCCTATAAGTGCCAGTAATGTTTTTGTCTGTGTTTCCATGGCTTCTTCCCAGTGCATGCTGGGATAGGCTCGAGGCCTCTCTGACCCTGAGAAGTATAGCGCAGGTAGAAAGACTGACTGAAAATCCAAGGTTTAATGTGCAGTCTCTCTACTGTAACTGTAACTGGACTGAAGTGGAAATGCAACTACCACTAACACATTCTGCCCGGTCTTCTTCTCACTAAAACGTGCTGACTCAGAGAATCCACCACCACGATTAAATTAAAATGAAATACTAATGTACTGTTCATGAACAGAAGGTTTTAGTTTTATTTATGTAATATTATAATGTGGAAGTTATGTGAAATGTGGGTTTGATCATTAGAAGTATCGATTGTTTTTGCTGGGTATTCAAATTGTCTTTACTAGTTTATTTGCACAGTACATTAAACAAGTGTGTATGTGAGAGTATGTGTGTGTAATATAAATTTCCTTTATGTTTTGTGCACAGATTGGTTTGAGGTCAGCACGCAAGAATCATGCTGGAAAGGCATAATTGGTGCTGGCTCACTCTCAAAGGCTGCTGGAAGATACCTTGTCATTACATTCCTCTATCCCTATTGCTATTGCTCTCTCCAACTAAATACATAAATTTCAGTTGAATGGTTACACTTTGAAGCTATTCATGTGCCCATTCATTCCTCGTTTATTGAAAGCAACAAGTTCACACCCCCTTCAGTGGGGGTTGTAAAAAGTCCTCCTGGGAAATGAAGGAAGTCACTCATTTAAATAGAAGTAGACGAGGCAGGTGAGACGAGGCAAAGTGGCTGCAGCAAAGGAGTAAGCTGCAGCATCCCTAAATGATGATATCTAACAGTTTAGGAGTATCTAAGGGTGGATTTTTCCTTTAAGCCCACTTTGTCGCAAGAAAAGTCAAACAAAACAGAAGGTAAACCTAAATCAAACACTCAGGAATCCAGGAACCTGGAATTAATGAATCTTCCTGCCAGCAATTTGAATTGTAGAGAAATGTGAAATGTAATGTAATCTTTCAAAATTAACTGGGATCAGCAAGAGCAGTACATTAAAGGACATTGATTGCTCCATAAAGGTTACAACAACATGAATTTTAAACATGGGCTTTTCTTTTTCAGGGATGAACAGAGGAAAATATTTCAGTTTTTTAGTGACAGCAGCACATGCAGAGGCTTCAAACACAAAAAATGTAAGTGGAGCAAAGGCCCGTTTGTTTGACAGTGGCCTTGGACATACAAAACCCACTGGATACATAATGTTTTCGAAGAGATGGAAAAGCCTGTGCTGTCATAGCTATGAACCACAATCACAAGCTTTCTGAGAGTGGCCTTGAGAAAAGCACACACTGGAACCATGTATCTGAAAATAAAACACTAAATCATGATTTCTTTGACAGTTGACAAACTCCAAAATGACAAGTTTTCGGATACATTGGTATATAGTATTCTTTAGGATTAATGTTAAGACCATTTTTCATCATTAGAAAACATAAATTCCAGTTGCTCTAAAACTTAGTGAGAGCTTAAATAACAATTCTGTCATTTGTGATACGATGCTGCAACTCAGTCAGGATTAAAACCTTGGGTGTAACACAGCAAACCTTCACTTTATCAATTGATCCCAAAATATTACACACTTAACTTTTTGTTTTCTTATATTATTTGCAGGCTGCTGTTTGGAGCTAAACATTGGCACACTCTACTCTTCAGTGTGTGGAGCTGAGAAGGATTATTTCTCCTCTTGGAGTTTTCTGAAGTTTATATTGTCATACAAATCCTCAGGGCACCAAAATCAGTCAGCGGGCCACATCTTAATCCTTGAGAACATAATGTACATTAGAATTAGCATTTATATTCTTTGCCTCTGAACATCATTGTGTGTCCAAAAGCAGACAGATACATTGTCAATGCTTGAGCAGGCAGGACAATTTCCAGTGGGGCAGTGACAACCAGAATCCTTGTAATTAGCTGAGTGTACCCATTTAAATACTTTCATGTGTTTCAATCTATATTGATTAGCATATTATCAAAACATTGTTCAAATAAAACATTATAAGAATATAGCCCACAAGGTTCATTGCATTTTGAATAGTCCACCATACACCAGACATATCCATGTTGTTCATGACTGTCTCTGGGGTGTATTCTCCACTTGTAACATGTTGTTTGTGTCAAATGGAGGCCAGCTGTCATTCATCGATTGCTATATTGCCAGTTCCACTAAGGTCAACTAAGATCATTAGGTATTGAACTTAACAGCAGCACTTCATGCTCAATAATTCTGACACAAAACAGCTGAAATCCTACAGAAAGATAGATTCAAGTCAGCTATTCAATATGTTCTTAATTTAAATCTACTTATTTCACAGCAGACGGCGAACACAACTCAAGTAATCAAATTCTGACTAGTCAAAAGGTGGCCCAAGGCAAAACATGAATGAGGTCCTTTTAAGAGTGTTGTGCTTTGTTTTGTTTTTTTGTTGTTTTTTTTTAATAAGAGCCCATTTTCAGTACTGAAATGAAATTATAAGCTAAAAAATATATGCCGGGGGAAGGATGTTGCAAACTAGAGAAATACTGATTGACATTTTACAATTATTCCTTATGTTTAGCCATTTGCCTTTAATGTTATAGAAGACCTTGATATTAAATGTTTGATTGTGTTATTTAGACCAGAAAATACAGTCCAGTATGCACTTAATCATGTGACAAAGAGTCACCAGAAACTGACCAATAATTGCAGCCCTGTAATTAAGACCCTATAATTACTGCAATTTGGCAGTGTTCTTTGTAATCACAGGAGGTGTGTTAGCTTTTAGATACTGTAAATATGTATTCCATTAAATGCATTCAGTCTGTCTAAAGTAAAAGATGGTGGCCCTTAATTAAATTCCATAGCACCCCCATTAGGCCAATCAGTATACTTTTCCAAAGACAGCAACACAATGCAAAGAAATATCATTTTGCCAAGTAGTACTGTCAAATTGTCATGTTTGACAGACAGCCGCAGCTTAACGCATAGGGCTCCGTTTCATTGCATGGGGGTGGAAAAAATCGTCATGGTTGTCATGGTGACGAATGCAACTGATGTAGTCAGTATTTGAGAACATGCCTAGATAGCTCTCTGCCACAGCTAGAATTCACAGTACCGAGACACAAATCAGCGATGCCATGCTGATGTACACTCTTGGCTAGCAGCACAAACTGTTTTCAGCCAGTAAATACACCCTGATCCCCAGAAAATCTGTCATCCTGGATGCTGTCACAGTCCCCTTTTCCATCTTTCCCCCATTTTTTCAATAAGTAGATGTCCTGTACAGCTTTACACCAGAGTGACATACAGTCCCTGATCCTTACATAAAGCAAACCTTTCTCTGTTTCTACACAATGGACAGAGCAGTTAATATTTTTATGTTGAGTGTATTTCAAAGCTTAAAGACAGCAGTAATTAATCAATTTTTTGCAACAGTATATATCTACAGTACATACGTCTCCTCACTGAACAAGATCCTGTCTGTAAAAATATCCCAATATCACAATTACCACATGAAATACCAAGCACTTCGGTCACCATCTTTTGTCTACAGAGATGTTAATTTTATGCTGTCGAGTAGAGCTGAATCAAGTAGTTGATTAATGGATAAGTGGATTGACTTAATCACTTAATCAGCAATATTGATAATCGAATAATTGTCTCACGCAAACTTCGCAAAGATCGACCAAAATAAAGCAAGCACCACATGACCTGTAGAGAATAATCTACATTAACGCTCAAACATGTCACCGTCCTGTTCTGCTTATCTTTACCCTTGACATAGACATATGTGGGAATCAGAATCACCTCCAGACATTAAACATAGCTGGCCATTTTCTATGTATTCCTTGAAGGCGAACCAGAGGGAAGTGTAGTTCATGCGCGTGTGCAAGCTGTGCGTCCGTCTAGCCCCAGAAAAAACTGAGGAGTCAGGTTCTGGAGAATTGGTTTAAATTTACACACACACATAGACGCCCACAAACACACAAGTACAATGAGCAGTTCACTTGGAGTTGCACAGAGGGCAACAGTGTAGACTGCTGTTGTATCAAGCACTTTTATTATGTGTTCATAAACCTGCTCCCCTGCAGCTCTTACCTCCGGCTGTTGCTGCACGTAGGAATGTGTTGTTGGTCAATTTACCGGGATAAATCAGGGTTAAACTCCTTCTATAAACCAACACGCTCAATACCACCTCCACTACACATACACTCCAGGTGCCTTTTGATTGCGAACTTGCTGATTTGGCATCAGATGGCCCTTCCTGACCACAGCAACCTTTCCAGGAACCCAGGAATCTTTTCAGGATGTCATGTACTTCCCCTGAATTTTGATCACGGGAACCTATTTCGAGTATTTGTTGCTGGATGGCAGTTCCTGGCCTCCAGAAAAGTCCCTGCTCCTGAAGTATTACTTTCTGTTGACCCAGGAACTATGATAGTTGAGTTTGCTGTATTGAATATCAAACACAAACCTTATGAATGTAACAATGTAACATCTCACAGGATTCAGTCACACTGCACTGAGAGCATTGGTTGTTACTGTCAATTAAAGGACGTTGAATGAAAAGTTTGGCATTGACGTTAAGTTATACAGTAGTTAAAAAGTAGCAAACAACAAAGCAAGATAAAGAGTGAGTCAGCAAGTTGGAGAATGCACCACAGCAGTGAAATTGAACTTTATTTGCTAATTGTTTCAACCTAAAATGTTAACAACGCTTTATTTTAAAAATTAAACAAATAAAAGCTACCCAGCTTTTTGCTTCTGTAGCAGCTTAGTAAAATGCTGAAATCCAGATAATATCAAGGAAGTATCAGACCTACAAGTGTTAAATCGTCTATCCGCTACCCTAACCTCCACACCTTTACCTTCTGCATTGCTGCATGTAGGGAAAACTACTTCCTGCACTGACACTCAACATTGACACTGGATGTAAATGGGGAGGTGTGGAATCGTCCAGTATGGACATAATTCCTGGGGATACTGGGCTGGTTGCTACAATAGGTTCTCTTGAAACATATTCTGTCGCTCAGCAAGGGAGGATTCAACTCCGATCTGCCCCCTAGTGCAGATACAACGTACACAGGAACAAACGTGATCAATGCCACGGATGTGATCAATGCCACATGCTTGCAGCGGCTTATCTGCATGAACGCGTTATTATAAAGCAAGTTTATAAGCGCTCCTACACAGTTGCAGTTATGTTAGGCAAGTGTCAGTTAAAATCCCCAAATGAAACAATGACCAAAAAAAAACAAAAACTACCTAAACCAAAACATTTAACGGAAAAACTGCAGAAGAAACCGGCAAGAAAACGTGAGATAAAAACAGGAAAGGTTTGACAAATACTCTGATCCCTCCAGCATGACTGGGTACGCAATGACTGCTGTGCTAAGCCTGGGTACAGATAAAGTGTTGATAACAAAATTAAGTAACTCTATTTCCGTTGTACCCACCCTTACAGTAGCTCCACACAGGTAAGGTTAGGCATAATTGATTGAAAGCTTTTCTCCACCTTCTTTGGGTGCCCTCTTGCTCCTTATTGTATTGGTGAGGACATGACTGAAAGACTGCTGATGGCTTCCTCTCCCATCGTTTCTGTCTGCTGGGTAGTTCTGTCAACAGATCATCCCACCCCACTGAGAACGAAATCAAACCCGAGGTGGCTCTCCTCTATCTACTGTCATTTCTCATTAAAGAGATATGAATCACTCCTGACACCGTGTAATTGGTAAATGGTAATTTCTGAGAGGAAATTCTGCAAGTGTGAGGAGAAATCACACTTTGGATTTGATATCGGAAGGATTATGACATGAAGCAAAGACTGGAGCTTAACTGCCTCTTCCTACTGTCTTTTTTATTGCATCTAATAGCCAAAGATTCCCCTTGCTCAGGAATAAGAGACATTGGTTATCTAGGTAGCCTCAAATAATGACACCACTGGGATTTATCATCAGTTGCTATACATCATTTCTGTGTCTTTTAAACTCTGATTTCACAAAGGAAACATTTTCATTGATTTACCCTTAAAAGGAAGCACTCAGTTGTCTTTTTTTTCCTCACAGAAAAATCACTTGGGAAAAGAGGCTTGAATAATTGTGATGCTTTTTTTAGTTATTTAAATTCAAATAACATTTTCAGTGATCACCAAGGTTTGGGAGAGCATCTCATGATTTCCATGATTAAAGTCACTCATTAATCAACTGTACTTCCTGCAAATTAACATTAACATTACAATATAGCGATCAAAAGAGAGATAAAAGACTGGGGCCCTAGCAATTAGGAACTTATTGCTGCACAAAGACCCCCAGAGGGAAGACAGTCATACTAGTGAGAAGCTTAATTGGTTTCAGGTTGGTATTCCATTCGTTAGAGTACCAATGTACCAGATATATGCCAATCGTCTGTCTTCCTTAAGCCTAATCTGGAGTTAATCAGCTGTTTTACGCTTTCTGAAAGCATACATTTTCATTACCTACATATATTTAACATATTTTACCTCTTCCTATCACTCTTTGGTGGTGGTTAATCTGTGGTACACCAGGCTGATGAGTATGTTGTTTAATAAAATAAATGGGAGTGTGAGGCAGTTTCATTCATGCAATCTGATTTGCTGGACGCATTTCACTAGTGCTCAGTGGAGGCTTGCATCTGCATCACAAATCTCTCTCTCTGCCAAAGCCTTTGTTTCTGGCAGAAAGTCAGGAGACATAGTATGGAGAGCAACAAAGTCCACATAGGGAGCAGGTCAGGGGTGAGTGGGTGGGTGCATGGATGGATGGGTCAAACACAGGACCTTCACCCAGGAGGCTGCTGCTCATGTCCCGTGTGAAACCAAAAGTCAGTGTTGAATTATTATTTTAATCCAAACCATGATCTTTTCTTAAACCTAACCAAAGGCAGACACATGGTTAATGTTGTGAAACGGTCTCAGTTTGGTTAGGTTTAGGCACCAAAACTACATGGTTAGGTTTTCTGGCAGAAAGGCTTTCTGACTTAACACTAAACAGTATTGTGTTTATCTGAAAAATCTGTGTCCTTATCTAGTTCTAAAGTTGTGCCTTGACAGATGTTATCCTAGCTAAAGCGTCTTCAGGCTTTGTTAGCTAGTTAGCTTACTAGCCATCAGGCAGCTGTATTAATGGAAGCATGCAACAGCTTTCACCTAGCAATCGAAACATACAAACAAATTAATTAGTGGCACATGGTTTAACTATGTCTATTCAGTGCAGTTAGTCAGTGTAGTTAGTGTAGGGAACTGTCATCCGTTACAGACATGACAGCTATGGCTGGTTTACAGATGAGGACCTCCAATATGGCGACACTACAAAGTGTCACCTGAAAGCCCTCGTATGTGTTCCTGGCATTTAGACTTTTTTAAGCAGCATTTGACATTTTTCTATTACCATTGCTCATTACTTGCTCTTTCTTTCCGGTCGTTCTTGAATGACAGCAAGTCAGTGACAAAGTAGTAAAAAAGCAGAAATATATGCAGTTGTTCACAATCCTAGCCAGCTGTCAGCAGCTGAGGATCTTCAAGATACCTGCTTTGAACCCCCTTGGGGACACAAATGGCTGCAGGATTCAACACCAGTTTCAGCACTGATAGCAAAACACTAATTAAGTTCATAATAATGTGTAAAATGTAAGTACTGTTTGGGAAAAAACTGGGTTTGAGTTTGAGGCAATGAGTTTGAGAAATGCAGAATTTGATCGTCTTGTGGGTACAGTTTGATCCAAGATTGTGCTGGATGAGAGATCAGTAAAGACCTTGCTCACTGGCATTCCATGTGTTAAACCTGTGAAACTATAAAGTATTAAATAATATGACAATAGGCTCAATTTCTCAGTGTTCCTGCCAACCTGTAGGCCTATAATATTCAGCAAAGCAGGACTGCAAAGGTTTGCAGGGGATTGGAAGAATTTATTGGACACATTATTCTCATATTGATATGCACAATAGTTTAACAGTTTGTCTTTAGAGAATGCCAAGTGATTTTTCTTAAATAAACTGAGATCAGTTATTATTGAACAAAACATTAACTGCAGATGAAATACAGACGAAGAGAAAAGCCGTGAGTGGTAAGGAACAAAAGACATTGTCCTTGCATTTGAATCAAGAATTGATGTAGCAGTTGTAGGCAAAACACATACAATTCATTCCTTTCCTTTTTTTCTGGACAGCACCACCCTAGTGCTGATGTGACGTTACCAATCCATTCAAAACTATTTAGAATTGTCTGCGAGGGCACACAGATAAATGCGATTTAAATAATTATGTCACAGTCAGTTATAGGATCCCCTGACAATGTGCATCTAATGCAGAGCTGTGCAGTGGTCAATCCCTTCAAACTGAGCTTCTAGTTCCTAATGTGATACTGAAGAGAAAGAATATAATAATAATAATGAGCCCAGCCAATCTAACCCTTGCACAATGGTTCATTGACATGATTAGAAGTAAATAAAGTAATTACCCATCCTGCAGTTTGACAAAGCTCCTGCATATAAATAGGCATCATTATAGGGTACAGTGGATGAGTTTGCTGAGCATTTCTACCTTTGGTGGAAAGCGATTTTGATCTAAATTGATTGCTATGGGATTATCCAGGATTTATTAAATATTAAGGCATTGACTTTCACTAATGCAGATAATTAGGGTTTATTCAAAGTCAAAATGAAATCGGCATAAAATGTGCATGGAAAGTGATTCATTACTGAGCCACTAGTCAATTCATCAATTATGATTTCCATTACATATTATAATTAAAAATGCTCAAGCTGAATTGATGTAGTTTAAAAGTCTCATTATCCTGTTATTTGGATTAACAAATACACGTTTTGAAATTCTCTTAACTGAGAACAGTATATGATAAGTCACAGCAGCTTGAGCTCATCAGTTATTGGAATTTACACATGTAGTGATCATAGAAGATTTATCACATGCCAACCGCACAGAGGTTACAATGTCAGGTGGATAAAAGAGAGGAGGAGTTTCATCATGTTTTGAATCTAAGGTTCCTACCGGTGGATTAGTAAGTCTGTGAGTAAGTGAAATGTATATGCAAAAGGAATATACAAGGAGGAGGACTATATTGTATTGTAATTCACTTTTGCCAAATAAAGTTAATGTGCAGTAAAATACAGTATACGTACAATATGCCATTATATATTCATATAATTGTTGCTATAAAGACTCATCTACTACTATATGGTTTTTTACATGTATATATTATAGGATATTGCAAATTATACTGAACCCGAAAACAATTAAAAACATACCAGACAATACGCCTAAGAAATATATATTAGTTTGAAATCAAAACTGTGCTGGAACCTGTTAGGACAACGAGAGAAGTCTAAAGACATCCATTATAAATCAAATACAGATGTGTGAGCAAAATACATACGCTGTAGAACCACTATAAAATGTTGACACAGTGACGACATGTTCGCGCTTAAATGGAAATATCTTGTTCCTGTACGTGCTGTAGTTATCATCCCCCCAGCTCTCAGAATAAATCAAATTTTGGAGATAAAGTGAACATTCCATGTTCATGGCATAAACCTGGGGTTCGTAGGGTAGGGCACCATGGCAACAGAAGCAAAAATTCATTTGAGCACCTCCTTATGAAGTGTTGAGTGCAGCTTTAACGGAAAGAGAACACAGTCTCTGAAGAAGCTGGCGGCACATCACTCACATTATAGAGCTGGCAAAGACTTGAGTGCCTTGCTCCTAGTTGTGATTGGTGATTAGTAAATGTTTTGTCCCCGCCACAGATCTGGTTAATGGGAATGTAGACTCTCCCGCTGGTGCTTGGGAGTTAATCACACAACAATGGGGTGCTGAGGGGGGGAAGAAAAGGTAAGGATGAAAAGGGATGGGGTTGGATGGAGACTTCTCAAGGCAAGGCCCCAAGTTTAATTGCCTTTGGATAATCTTATTGTCTGGTGGCCTGAACGGGTGACTCTCTCCCCATCCTAAACTCTCTTCAGAGGCGGGTTTTAGAAGTCAAGTTACTTAGAAAGGCTGTTGATTCAGAGCAAATCGGTGAGGTGTAAGGCGAGTCAAATGGTGCATACAACATTTTACATTTATTTCCCAATTGTGGAAGTTCAAGTTTAAAGACTACGGACAACAAAATCACACCCATGCATACAAAATGCTACGTTTTTGTGGATTAAAGCAATCGATACCTTAATATACTCCTACACAGTATGAATTGTTTCATGAACAACAGCAACATCTGTATATAGTGGTTTGAGTTAAATTTTTGATAGGTATGTTGGCTTTTTAACTGGAAAAGGTGCATTTACGAGAGAAAACGTGCAGCTTAGCTATAATATTATAGCTAGTGCTGTAGTAGCCATAGTAGCAGTGGTGTCACTTGTAGTAGCATCAGTTGTAGCATTGTAGTATGAATATTAGTAACCATCAGGGTCATCAGAGATAGTTGAAGAAGATCTATCATTTTATGACTCTCATGTATGTGCAGCAACTGGGCCCCATTTCTTTCAGGTCTGTCTTTCCAACATTTTTTTGTTTGTTTTCCTTTTACAGTGTAATTTGAAAAAGCCTGTGCATAATATGAGGTGCAGTTGGAGCCAGGGCCCAGGATCAAGATGATTTATTTAATGCTGTTTGCAGATGAGGGAATGGCAAACTTCACCAAATCATTACATGTCTTATTGGGGCTTCATACTAGTTTATATCAGTGTGTTCTGGGGATTGAAATGACATGGTTCCGTAACAAATGCTATATACTGTAGATGAACATATTAACATAAACACAATGCAACTATATTCCATGTAACACCTTTGCACTGGGGACTGCAAACGGTCATATGTAAAACACCGTCTTTTAATTTTGGTCTTGTAGGTAATTGGCTGTAATGAAATAGATGCATAATTAATGTGCAAGTGGGGATTTCTACTAGTGTTACAGGGCTATAAAACTATAACTACACTACATAACAGGTAATAATAATCATTGTCCTTATGAGAATAATTTCAAGATTGCTGTGTTGTTGCCCCATTTTGCTTTACAGCCAACGTCTTGCATTTCATTCCTTCTGTCAGCTGTATTTGCATTGCTCCTTTTACTTCTTAGTTGCTCCCGTGTAACCAATAAGATTTCCACAGACCTGAATGGATTGAAGGGTGCATAAAAAGAGATAGTGGCTGTAAAAAAAAAACCATGTTGTACAGGCGTACTGCAAGTCTGGTGTTTACATGACCAGACAACCCTAAAATAATGAGGCAAATAACACAATGCTTTATTGTATTACTACCCTGTACATGACCTCCATTAAAAATACACTAAGATGCTTGCTTGATCCATGTTTTTCTCACACTATTCTCATAATTGCTTCAGCATTAAAGTGTTGCATTGTAAACATAGGCAGTGTAAACATCAACTACTTTCTAATTTGTTACCATCTATTGTGTATTGGAATGTATTTATTACAACAACGGCAGCTCATTTCTGGCATGATCTGAATTTCCACTGAACATACTTGTTTTCCTGCAACATATGAGGAGCTGCGGCCCTCATGCTGCAGTCCATCCAGTATCAAGAAACATGCCAGCTGGTTGATCATAATTACAACCTCCGTGTGTTTTCTGGTCCAGCTTGGACAAACCAGCGGAAAAATATGGATGCCGGCGGGTTTTTCTTTTTTCTCAACATCAAACCCTCAGTGACTGCCAAGTCCAGTGAGCGATAAGTCAGTCAGTCATTGTGTCCTTTTCAGGAGCATTGCTGTCTTGGGAAATGAACTTCTCTAGGATGTAAAAACATCAAACATATATTTACATTTTGATATAAGCTGTGGTTTTGACATCATGCAATCAAATAGGGTGCACAGGTGTTTCTCCAACCAGCTGTTTATTACCAGCTGTTGCTGTTTGGACATGATCCATTATTTACTCATTGAACTGGTCATTCCATTTGTTGGCTATGGCACAATGTGATGCATTCTTTGTTGGCAAGTAAACATCTGGAATGTTTGAAGGTGGAAGTAATCTGGCCATCATTACAGCCGTGGCATCTTAGTAATGCATAAATGGTAAATGGCTGCATTTATACAATGCTTTTATCCAAAGCGCTTTACAATTTGTGCTTCTCATTCACCCATTCAAACACACACTCGCACGCCAATGGCAGCAAGCTACCATGCAAGGTGCTGGCCCAAGGACACTTCCACATGTGGACAGGAGGAGGTGGGGATCGAACTGCGACCCACTCTACCTCCTGAGCCACAGCCTCCCCATATGCATATAAAGGATTTTGCTTTATAATGGATTTTTAATTGCTTTTGCCAAAGAAATAGGTCCAGGAGACCCTGTAGAACCTGAATATATGGCCATCACAATGCCATTGAAATGATGGTTATAATCTAAAACACTCAAGCTTTCAAATGAAATTTAGTTCAGTTTGAATGAATACCTAGACGTCTATTTATCTGCAAACGATCTCACTTGGCTTTGTTGTTATTCACCTAAATTCATCTCCATTAAATCCTCATGTTTTCATGCTGAGCAGCATGCTGACAACAAACCAACCAGGCTAGCTGGGCTAATTAAACTTTGCATATGTTTCCCGGCCAATTTAAAAAAAAATTATTTTTTTTTTACAGTTTTATGTGTTTAACATTTTTATTAAATTATGTATTTCGTTTCTACAATGCAAGAAATTATTGTTTGCAAATTTGTTAATTTAAGCTAGCACGTTATCGCGGCTGGATTTAAGAACTACACAGCACTTTCACATCCAGACTGTGGCGCTCAGAGAAAGGCAATACCTTAATGCTAGTTTTCTTTTCCCAAAGAAAATAATAATTTCACAGAAGTTTTTTTCGAGACTAAATAATTCACACATTCACACGGGCTGCCTACCTATCAGTGGAAGTGATTGCCGACCATGATTGTTCAGTCGAACTCTTCCACCGCAGTAATGGCGGCGTCACTAGAGATTTAACACATAAATCAACTGGCGAATTACTCTATAACAATACATATTCGTATGAATGATAACCTCATGAAGAATAGACACGAAATGACAGAAAATTGATACATCAATTTTGTCCAATATTTGGTATGGACTATGTGCAGCATTTGATCTGGGTGGTAAGACCAAAATAGTTCTTACCACGGGGCCATCTAGGAGTAAAATGTTAACACAGATTTTATATTTCCAAATATAACACCTCAGAAAGTCTGCAGATGGCAGGTCCCTCTTTCATTCAGAGCCGGTATTCTTTATAAAAGCCCAGCTAAGAGCTTCTGCAACAAGCTTTAAATGGGAGCTGAATAAAAACTCTTATGGCCTCAGAAGCTGATTATGTGGTCGGGTTCAGTGTCTGCTGGTGCTGCTGGGCCAAGATGGGTAACGTCTACAAGTTTTTCTGTCTTTTCCTACTTAAAAAATGTGACTGTTCCTTAGCACTGCTTTGTTATAAAGAATTCAAGCCCTTGGTAAGAAGGAACTGCCACCTGCCGACTTTTTGGAGATGTTATATGTGGGGATGTAAAATGTGTTCACGTCACATCCAGCCAGGACCAAGTTGTACATCTCAACAGAATGTCTCGAGAAAGTATCTGCTACAATCTGTCAAATGGTGCTGCAGTGGTCTACCAATTACAGCTGTGAGAGGCGAGCAGCTGTCTCAGCTCTACAGACTTTTGTGCCACCATGTCTCATCCTGCATTACATACGTATTCCAATGTAAAAATGTGATGTTGTACAGAGAGACGCAGATAAAATACAGAATAAAGATTGAGGAATGGCAGGACAGAAAGAGGATTTCATATCCAGTGATCAATGAGATTCATTATAACTGCTATTAAAATGATCCCTGGGATACCATCTCAGAGCCGGGGACAGTGCAGTGACAGTATGGTGACTCTGTGGTGATCAGACACCAGAATTCAGAAACAGACTCTGCTATACTGAGAACTGAGTGCATTTCAAGGTAACTGGTGTCCAAGCCCCTGCTTCTCAGTGAGAAAGAGAAGAATAAACTGAGAGTGGGGGAAATAGGGAGGGTTATTAGATTCCACTGTATATTGAATCATAGAAAGGGAGCTTCTTAAATCATCATAGGTTTTCCACAGCACGTTTGAGGCTATGTGGTAGCCTGAATTGAAACAGTCTTTTCAGTTTCTTTAATAAAGTCTATGACAAAAGTTTACAGCACTGTAGGGGTTTTCAGCATTTTTCAAGTCATAAAAAACTTCAATCATAAGTGGGAAACCATAAATTCGTCGCACATACACTACCTGAATACTTCAGTCCCCATTGCAGCAACAGTGTGATCAACACTGACACCTCCATCTGAATGTCTCTGCCTCAAGTCCTAATTTGACTGGATTTTTGTTGGAGGAAACAGATGCTAGTAGGAAGGACACGGTAATTCCACATTTGGCAAATCAATACAAAACATTTTCTTTTCAGGAATAATGCCTCCTGTTCAGTTGTGATTAGTTTCACAGGAAGACGAGGGTATGTTGATCATTACCAAAGCATGTACGTGATGTTGGTTTTGAATCTGGACATTTTTCAATTTCAGACCTCAGCAAAATGACATCAATTGCTGAAGTCAATAAAATTCTCCTAGAAAGTTTCTTTACTACACATTCATGGAAAAACTGGGATTGTTTTTTTCAGTGAAGAAAGTGCTATGTTGTTGGACTGTGCGCACTTCATAGGGAGGTGGTCTAGGCTTGAGTGTGGGTATACAAGTGCAAAGCTTTGACACCAGTCTCTGGTGTTTTGCAACCTGAGTCCGTGCGTGGTTAGGTTTAGGCATCAAAAGCACTGGTTAAGGTTAGGGAAAGATTTTTTTATAAGAAGTAAACATTCTTGTTGACCATGATCTTTGAAAATAATGTAATCACGCTGTTGAGCAGATATTTTATTGCAGTATATTGTGGGAAAACAAATGAAATGTGTCGCCTGTGAACATTTAGCAGATATGTTCAGTCACATTTTGCAACTTGGCAGATAACAGCGTTTTCTCATTATGATGATAAAATACATAATCCAGGCGGCATAAGGTTTCCTTCAAAACATATTTGCTGTTGCAAATTATTAGTATAGCAGAGAGGCTTGTTTCAGTTAGGATTAGTTTCAGAGGGAGATGATGGTAGTGTGATTATTACCAAAGCATGTATGTAACGTTAGTCCTTTCTGAAATTGCAATGTCAGTCTTTTTTGGACATATTGGACATGAACATTTTTCTGTAACAAAAGTTGAGTCATCATTCTCAGGCCCCAGATAAAATAACATCAGTTGTGGAAGTTGCTAAAACCAAAATGTATTTTTTGAATAGACGTTCCTGTTTTTAAATTTAAAGACTCATTACAGCTGTGTATGTGATTTGTCAATAATATCACAACTGTCTAATTTCCTGAATCTGAACCTGGGCTCTGCCTGTAGGATTAAAGTCATTAATGAGGTTCATTAGCTGCAACCATTGTCACATTTTTGTTTTATTAAATCCTAATACAATCTGTGCGAGATCACCTTCAACCCATTCATAATATTTATAATAGCTGAAATGTTGACCTGCTGTATTTTTATTTCTTTGTCACCTATTAGATAAGGAATTGTGCTTTAATAATGTTTTACACCAAGAAGGTATATGTGTGTGTGTGTGTGTGTGCATAGTTTGCAGATGAGATAATATTAGCATGTCGTTTTCTCATATAGTGCATATATCTGCCACTGCATGAGCGTAATTGCGTTGATCAAGGGAAGTGGATCACTGGATCACTTATGTGCCTACTGTCTATGATTACAGTAAATCAACATGCCGTGGTTACCTTGAGTCAATGATGAATCTCAATTAGTGTCCTAATTGCTCTCCACTTGCTCGCCAAGACAACATCTACAGAAAGCAAATTGTCACTTGTGCAAGCTATATACCAGCACTACTGACTTCAGTTCTGTTTGAACAACCAAATATTAGTTTGTCATAACAGAATGTCTCAGTCACAATGTGATTATATTGTCACTTAAGCGAGAGAAGACAAATATGGAAATGCTGAAAAAAAGAAAAGAAAAACCGCTTCTTTGCCCATTCCTCCCTGTTAATGTCATGTACAGTAAGCTACTGGAATAAAAGTTCAGTTGATCTAAGAGCACACTGGGTTGCTGATGGAACATGCGCTGCTCTGTTGGTATTTCAGGGAACCATATAAGTTTAACATGATCGATCCATGCGTTGCAGTCATGCTGAATGAGAAATTGAAATTGATTTTTGAAGGATGTTATTAGGATCCAGGCTATGACTTCTATTACCCTGGTTTTCAAATGTAATTATAGGAATGTTATACAGAAAAAGACTGGGGCAGCTATTCCAAATAAAAATCACACATTTGCAGCAATATAACCACACTCACTTCTGACTGTGTGCCACACTATATTTTTCTCTTATGTCGTAATAAACTGATAAAAAACATATCTTTAATGATGTCTGTTTTCTATCTTGAAGTCGTCATATTTAGGAATAATATGAATAATCTACCTTGGTGTTTGCTTACTTATCTGTCAGTGTTTTCATTGTGTTTTTTTGTTGCCATCTGCAAACTGCTAACGTTTTGATCTCGATCTCTTTCCCAGCTTTGGCTACATACAGATAGAATCAGGCGCTGTGGCGAAAATGCAGATTTTCCCATTCATTTGAACGGGGGTACTGCGTTCAGGCTGTGGTGGTGCGCAACTTTTGGAGAAACGCGACCCGACATCACAGTGCGGCGGCCAATCACGTCGGAGATCAGACCGGCAGGCACCCAGGTGAAGAAGAACTTTGTTTACCATGTAGCATTGTATCATTAGCTGTACCTTAATATTCCACTGTTTACCGAGCAACTGTGAAGATGGAAGAGAGACTGACCGATCGGCACCGCGATGACTGTACATCAGCTGTTCAAAGACGTTAATCGCCGTGTATTCGTTTGGCTTGTATCGCTCTTCAAGCTGGGATTGCTGCTTAGTATGTGACACTCCCACACTGCCGCACAACCCTGCGTTGAATCGCCGCAACGCCTGATTCTGTCTGAAAGCAGCCTTTCTCCCAGCTTCTTACTCTAAGTGGGTTTTTGCCTCTTGTCAGAAAAAGAAGAAGTGCTTTCTTTATTGACTTGCTGGGTTAAATAAGTAAATTCATAAATAAAGCAAACGTTCAAATCAATTGCAAATGTCCTAACCTCATTCGCGCCATTGTAGCAAGCTAACAAGCATTTTGTTGGGTGTTTGCTGCCATAAGGTTCACACGTTGTTTCAACATTCAACCTCTGACATGCATTAAAATTCTCTGTTTTGCTGCATGTCAGAAATGCAATGTTTTCATGAATTATGTATGTCAGTTTAGCCAGCCAGGAATAGTGTCTGGTTTACATATGCATCACACAAAGATTTGTTAGGTAGCACACTGCTACTGCTGTTTCAAAAGCAGCATTACAGAGTTAGCGTTGATGGGATTGTAAGTATGAGAAACCCTTTCTTCAAGGCAGCAAGGATGATGTATCACATGCTGTGGAGAACTGACTACATGGCGGGTCATCCTCTGAGTCAGTCATTCTAGGATCAGTTGACCAATTATTCACCAGTCCATAACACTCAACAGTAAAAGTCTGCTCTTTCAATACCCAACAGGTATAATTTTGCAGAACTTAACTGGCCAGGTCAACTTTTGCCTAGGGCAATGCACCATCTTGGCATACAAATGATGACGATTTCAGCTTGTTTATTTTTTGTTTAGTTTTTTTCCACATATGTGGATGGTTTCCAGAAAAAATACAACTCACATCAATGAGAGATGGACAAAATAACAAAAAACACCAGTTAAATTTGATCATATAGGTTGTTGTAGTATCTGGTTTATCTCGGTCAGTGGATTCTACATTTCCCAACACTTTTCAAGACAACATTTGTCCTCAAGACTGAACTCAAGCACCTTTCCAAATATCATAGAAATTTCAATTATGCTTATCTCTATGCTGTATTTGAAGATTACATGTATTTTCTTCTTTAATTGTTGTACTACATTGTCCTCTATGCTAACACTGGCTCAGTCAACTTCCAGGGAGCATGTTGAAGTTGCATTTACTATAGGTGCTTTCTTTGCACCATGTAGCCGTGTAACTTTTTTCTGCCTTATGTTGCTCACAGTGGTCACAAAATGTCAAATGTGTGCCACCTGTGAAGGGAAAAAACAAGGTGTTCTCTTTTGTTCCATTAGTTATCTGTTACATTTGCAAGTTTTCTACTGTATAGAAATATTTTCGCAATTGCCCCTGCTCCATCTGCCACTCATCTGCGTAGAGAACCAGCCATATTGAACATGATCTAAAGGGTAAAAAATGGGCTGAGAAAACAGAGGGAAAGGGTCATTAAGCACCAGGTTGGGAGACAGAGCGAGACAGCTAGGGAGACATAGAGTCCCAACTTCATCAAGATTAATCACTGACATCTGGTGCCTTGGAGGACCTAGTTAGTAACCCTCTGTTTTCCCCCTGGTTGGGTGTGAATCATCGATAGCAGGCGGAGATGCAGGAAGCACAGCCCCAGATGCCTGTTGTATCTTTTGTCATACTGGGTGACAAAAGTGTATAATGAATGACAGTGAGGGGGTAAAGTGTGTACAAAAACACTTGCATTCAGATAGTAATGCTGCCATATATTTTAATCAGTAATTCAGTAATGGTATTGAATAAAGTATTTATGACATAGTAGATGTTATTGTCCGAACTGTTGCTGTCTATGTTGACAAACAACTTGATGATTTAAGAAACCGTGATTGAGATGATATTTAGCGGAAAGTGATGTTCCATGTCATTGAAATTTACATAGGTGGCAAAATACTCCACGAACAATCATAAATCCTGGTTTTACATCATAGTATGTATCGTATGTATTCATGCATCAGTTTAATTAGATACACCGTGTGGTTTTCATTAATTCACTGTAGGCCTATATAATCAATTATGATCACCACTGTAAAGCTCGTAATTTGGTGAAACTCCAGTCCACATGAGCTTGCCAGGTGGCAAAGGGAGGCGGACATATTACACTGAATTCAAAATAAATAAATATAAGGTGGGAATCCTTGACACCTATTGGTTGATTTAACAGAGTCCTGCTTGTAGATTGCACGGAGGGAGATGAATTGATGGCGAGGAGAGGATAGACAGAGAAGGTCGTGCAAGAGTGGGAGCTTGGGGGGGAAGAGAGGGTGAGGGGGCGGGGAGTCAGAGTCCTCTCTATTAACTATGGGCCTGAAGGAGGCTCTTCTTACTAGCGCCCGATTCTGGCTACACTACATTATTATGTTCAGTTTAAGCCTTGGGCTCTTGCTTATAAAGAAAAAGTCTGACCCACATCTACACAAGCTTCTTCAGACACCATTACTTTTGTTATCATTGCAATAGGAAGGGTTGGGCCACCGTTGACGCATGCGGTAGTGGATCACGTAATCCAGATGCTATAAACTGGATGATTAAGCATGAATAAATATTAGATAATTAGATATGTTGCAAGAGGATACTGAAAACAGAGCAAACGGTCTGGCACAGTGTAATGTGAAAAGATGTGACTATATGTTGTTTATTTTTTTGATTGAGACCCTCATGATACTTTTAGCAGTGGTTATCCGACTATCTTCACCAGAAAAGCGACAACATTGGTCGACCATATAAAGCACCTGATTTTGACCTTTGAGACCACTGGTTGCACTCTGTCTTCTACTAACCGTCATTGGGGTTTTCACTAAACCCAGTCCTGTTTCTGTACCTTGTTTTTCATATCACATTCCTGCATGGATATCTCCTGGAACTTTTGACATTTCAGTCAAAGATCAGATCAGAAAATCTGTTATGGGAGGAATGTTGAACGTTGGAATATATTACGCTTTTTGTTACTTTACATCCACCTTGCGTTGTTTTTTCCCCAGTTTATACGTCGCTAAGAAGATTTCCTACCATTTGGGATGTTTATATTTTTCCCTAACCCTAAGTAATTTGATTTGCCTTAACGTACCCATATATTTAAAAATCCACATATTTGCCCATTTTTGTAACTGTCATATGCCTTTTAGAGGGGCACTGACAAACGATGTCTGGTGATGACGCCTGATCAGAAAATGGATCGTCTTTGAAATGACCTGTTCTGTCATTTGACCTGTTGCCCATCGGACCAAATGTTTTATTTTTTTACTTTCCAAACAAAACTTATTAATACCAAAAAGTTGGACTTGCTTACATCTGAGCGTCCATTTGATAAAGTATGGGTTTAAAAAAATCCTCCAGCATGTTAATCTGGTTCAGACAGGCTCTGTTCTGTGTGGTCTCAACAAATATAATATCCTATTGGAGTCATCTATCCTGCATTTCCAAGGGCGTCATCTCATTATTGATTGGAGGAAAGTGAAGAGATATGGATATTACCAGGCTGAAGGCCACAGAAGTACTGAAGGTGATTCATGGGAGGGTCTTCCACATAATTCAGACCCTGGACAAATAGTTCATTTCCAACAGTGTTGGCATTTGAAGAAATCAAATCCTTGAGTTGAATTTAAAGCAGGGCCAGAGGCGGATCTGTACCTTGTGCATACCTGGCAGACTCCTATGAGGTCTCGCAGTTATCTTTCAATTACCACCACAATATACTTCTCCTCCACACACAAACACCCACCGTCCCTAATCCACTGTAAGCAGTGGCCTCTAACAGTGCCTACTGTTTCTGTCACATAACTATTTAATGCATTTTGTGTGCTATATTTATGTATTCTTTTTTTTGCATCTCTGCAGTATATTTCATCGTAATGGTTGCTGTTGGTGCACAAAATCACTAGAAGATTATCGTTTTGCACATGGGGATGAAAGAGTAGTTCTCACAGTGCAATATTTTACTGCAGGGACCAACCATTATCATTTTCCTGACCATGCCCTTTCTGGTAATTCTCCTCCATATAGCCTCAACCTTTCTCATGGTTGTCAGTTGTAGAGAACCAATTAACATATTGTGTCCGAGGGAGTCATTCTTCCCAACACTCCTCCCTCTGTTTTTGTCACACTGCTAGCTAGTGTGCAGAGTCACACAAATTAGTGGTGTGGGCTGGAAGGCTCAATTACCTTTTAAGGACTTTAGAGGTAGTCTGTGTCCGTGTCAGCCTGTCTCAGAGCTTCCTCCAGCCTGCCTCGATGAGGGTATAAAACGAGAAGGGGAGCGTGAAGGTGGGCTGCAGAAGGAGAAGAGCAATTGGTGTGCAGGGGCTGGGTTGAATTTCTAAATGATCTAATTCCTGTGTCTGCAGAGCGTCTCACTGTTGGCATCACTGTTTCCCCTAGAGACTATGGCAACTCTCTTCTTCTCATCAGCCCACCTCAGTCTCACCTCAGCACCTCGCCTCCCTCCTTCCTCCCACATCTCTCCCTATCTTCTATTGTGTGCCACAGCGAGCAAGGGGACAGCCAGCACAAAGTCCATTTGAATATGATGGCAGGGGTGTATTCTCAGAGGAACAGCACCACTCTGTGAGCTGTGCCAGGCCTGGCCTTGTTATCCATCTGTGACCATGTAATGGAGATGGATACTGTACCGCTGGCAGGCTAAAACGGGAGAGATACATGGGCCAGATACATGGATATCAAGCATCTGAAAGTGTGAAAATGCTGTATTGAAAATGTAAAGCAAGAGGCAAGTATGGTAGTGCTGTGATGTCTGATATATCAGTATTGCTGATACTGGGAAGTAGTCCTATGGTTCCCACAATATAGATACTTAAAAATGAGTCATGGCCTCTGGAAGGAAAATTGTGGTTTATGAAAACCTGAGTCAAATTTTTGAAGCTTGGGCCATTGTTTCTATTAGTTGCTGAGAACTAGGAATATAGCAACATCACTACGACAAATTCCAACGCCACAAGAAACACAAGCAGTTAGATGGTCAAATCTGTTGGCAACTGGCAAGTTGACCCAGGAAGTCAGCCTGTAAACTGTGATGGATATTCACAACAGTTTGGGTAATTGCCTTTGGGGGTTTTTCCACACAAGTTTGGCTAACCGCTGAGTTTGTTTAAGGCCTGTCTAATCGTCTGACTGTGCATGTTCAACCATGTCTCATTGTATTTGTATTTATATACTACTTACGTCTTTTATCAACATATTGAGGAGACATTGTTAATTAACGTATCTGGCCAGTCGCAAAATGTTGATATTGAACTTAAAGCAACATTATCTTTTTTTTTTTGGTCTCTACCAAGTCAATAACTGGCTCTTTAGCTGCTAAATGCTCCACTATGTTCACCAGCTAGTCGCTAACTGTGTCTGTCTGCTGCTTGCTGCTGAGCAGGTAGTGTACAGTGTGTTTTTAGGGCTTTTTCACTGAAAACAGCTGCCTGTTACTGCCAAAGACTAGCATCACATAGTTTTCAAATTCTCACTTGATACATTGTTTTTATGAAAATATCTATTATAGCTGCTTTAAGGTTAGGGAAAGGTTATGGTCTTGTCTTGGTTATATGTCTAAAATGTCAAAAGTGACTTGAAGCATGAGACACAGAGATTCATGTGTGCTATGCTAGTGGCACCTAATGTAGCCCTCAAGCAGAGTTAAGGAGCGGTCTACAGAGCTTATCTATATTCTATTTTCCGTATTCTAACTTGTCCTCTTCAGCCTGCTCACCAAAGTAGCATCACTGGAGGCAAATTATCGCATTTCGCATTCATGTTTTTATAATATGACAGAACACATCTTAAAAAAGGTGCAATTTTGTATAAAATCTGCATTAAAGAAAACACAGAAGGACAGCATTGTCTTAGAATTCGAAGCACACTTTAAGGAAATACAGTTCAGTTTTGTATGACCATATTTCAGTCAAGCATTGTTTCCTGCCTTGGGTGCATTCAGATATAATATATTTTTGTTACGCTCAAGCTGACCAAGAAGTCACAGTCAGCAGTTAAATTCCCACATTACAGACGATGGCGGGTTACATTTTATTTATTGAAATTGTTTGATATATTTATAAGTCCAAGTTCATGCATTATACATGTGGTCTTAAGGTCTGTATAAATCTTTGCACAACAGGGAGAGTAATATGATGAAAGAAATACAGGCCCAAGACTTGGTTGGCGCGCCATGATCAGTGGGATCCTATTAATAGAACTAACAAATCACATTTTGCATAATCATTCGCCTTTATGTTTAGATTGTGTTTATTGTTAAATGAAACTGAAACCTTGGAGATTTCTTACTTCTTGGCAATGACTTACACAAATAATTGCTTAAATGTATGTGTTACTCACTGTGCATAGAACAAGTTTGTCCATTTATTTTAGACCAATCCAAATTGATATTATCCAGTGAGATCCTGTAAGTTGTTCATTTTCTGTCTCTCTGTTCGATTAATGAACTTCCTGCTGGCTCTAATCCATAAATGTCAGCTGTGCAGTTCTTCTGTTGAACAAAAGAAAAAATATTACATAAAGCACACTTTTTTTGTCTCAAGAATCTGAACAGTAACTTGTTCATTACCTATTCTTGTCTATTCTTAGAAACACTCCTGCAGCTGTTCTTGCTGTATCTGTTGCACAACTGAATAAGTAGCTGTGCTTTGTCTTAACTGCGGTATGTAGGGAAATGGTGTGGGAGGTGCATGGAGAAAAAACATGATTTTCATACTCAATACCGCATGGGATGACAACAGATTTTGCCTCACTCTGCCCAGATCAGTCATCCAGACTACAGTACTTTGTGTAGAGACACATTTCAGTAGAGGTGTTTAAATTTCCTTCCTGTCATAGCACAGTCTTGTCGTTTTTAACAACCTGCATGCCAATAAAAGGCTTTTGTTCTGTGCTCACCATCTACTTTTGCTATAGAAATGTTTTAATGACAATTTTAGTGTAAGTAAGAGTTTATACATTATATAACATGTAAAAAGTAGCTTTTGGGATGTATTATTGTCATTAGTTGTCTTTTATCAAAAGGGAAATGGAGGGAGCGACTGGAAGAACTCTTTGTTGTTAGGGAACTTTGATCCTCCACCAGGGGTCACTGTTGTGAAGGGAGATTGATCTCAACTAACGCCCTCCTGAGAAGATCAATGACTCCAAGTCTCTATGGTATGGTCTCTATGGTAAACTCCCCCACCCACCGCACCCCACCTCCTTTCTGTGCATCTCAGTGTCTCACTGTGTGTGTGTGTGTGTGTCTTGCATATGTGTGTGTAAGAAAGAAAAAGAGAGAGGGAGAGAGAGAGTGTGTGTGTGTGTGTATGTGTGTACACATGTATGCACTGTGTCATTACTCCCGATGTGTTGAGAATATGTAGTGCTAAGTAGTCACAGGAAAAGCAAACTACTGAATGTGAAAGTGGTCTTGTGCAGGTGCCAGGCTGGTCCTGGGTACGGGTCTAGAATGTTAAATGTTTCCGGCACAATTTACATGTGGTACCCTGGCAGCAAGGTGAATCAGTAGCCCCATATAAGTGTTCTTTGGATTTCTCTTGGTCTGCTCCTGTGTATGTCTATCTATATATCTGTCTGTCTTTCCGCCCGCCCGTCTGTAATGATGCCTCATCATATAGCACCATATTTGCAGTTAAATAAATAGACAGCCTGAGTGATGTGATTGATATTCATTAAACCAATGTACTAACCTATTATAATGATTCAGACCCTTTGAGTGAAACAAGCAAACACTTATGTTCACATCAAGTAGAAATTAACACCATCAATGTTCAGATACTCATTTTGATGGAACTTTAGCCAAATAGATTGCTGTTGAGCCTGTCAGATGAAAAAATTGAAGCGATGTGTAGAGCAGGTCTTTGCTGCATGTTTAGCTCCTCTATTGTTTCTATGATATCTCAGCATAGTAGCTGCTAGCCTTAACTTGTTTCCCATCATCATTCTCACTGCTGGACATTTATATATGTAAAATCCAACTGGACTATCCAGAGTAATGTGGGCACTGTGTTGAAACGAGCACTAGAAAGGAAATGTCATCAACCACAATTGGATTTTTTTTTAAATCTAAATAATGTTTTATGTATCCTGTCTTATAGTGTTTTTTGAATAGTTTTTTTGTGGTTTGTGCACACAGCAAATGCTTAATGCCTCAGAAAATACCAATTAACGGCTTTAATGTGGAAAACATATCCATAAAAAACTAGGCCTATGACAAAATCTTCACTTTCTGTAGGGAGCTACTACAAAACTCAAATACAAAGAAAATGCTGAGCTAAGTGTTAATAATACATATGTCTGTAGTTTCCTTAAAAGGGCAAACCATCTGTTCCAGGCAGCCGGAAGCCTCCCTGTTCTAATTGTCCCGTCTGTGGTGTTTGATATGCATAATTAGACTTTTAATAATCTTTGCTATGCAGGTGATGTTTGCCATGAGTTCACAGAGATTTGTATTTCCCCATTGGTTGTAATGGGTGTTATTAATCTCCCATTGCCTGCGTCCTACTCTGTCAGTGATACTGGATATGGACCATTTTAGACACGTACTGTACATTCGAATTTGCAATGACCTTTGGAAGGAGCGTTTTTTGGATCTAATAAGAAAATATGAAAATAACGTAGGTGATTAGGTTTTGTGAAATCCTTGGCAAAAATATGTTTAACCAAATAACAATATTTGATCTAATTATTAAATATGCTTCTTTTCAGGCCTTTACACGCCGACAAATAAGCGTCACGAAAATGCAAAATAAACTAATCTACTCACTATCCTGCATCCAGCAGTGCTGCTCCACATGTTGTCCTTGAGTTCATTGTCTTTATAATTTTGTGTCCTTTGTCATATAATACAGGTTGATGAGAAACACAAACAATCAACAGGTCCGGAGTTGTGATGTGACGTCCATTCCGCACAACATGATTGGTTGATGCCTTTATTCGCAGTGCGAAAGCTCCGAAAAATCGACCTTGTTCGGAAAACAAAATCACGTTGCCTTTTCGCCGTATAATGTTCGCGTTCTGTGTGAAAGTACTCATGACAAAAACAACAGTTCGAAAGAATATAATTACGTGCGAATTAATCGCACGAAGAAAACGCCTCCGGTGTGTAAAGGCCTTTAGGTTAGAGGTTTGTTTAAGCTGCTGTAATCAATATTTTTAAATTAACAATAGTTCAAATGACTATGTGTGATATGAAAGGGGTTGCTCAAAGTGTTGAAGCCACATAGAATTATCACCCAACTCTGCAGTTCACCTCAGCTCATGCGGACCATTTTATCATCTTTTATCTCATTGTTTTGGTTGTATCGCCGACACCTTTACTGTTATAATTCACTCTCCCCGCTCTCATCAACCTCGTTCCCAGCCGCAGCCGGCAGCTGTTAAAAACCCACTAAAGGATACATTCATTATACCCATACACAGTACTGAGTATATAGCAATCACTTGAAAGTAACATGCCGGAGTTCAAAGTCAAACCAAAAAAGCATAATGTTCTCACAGTATCATGGATGATTACAATCTCTGTCACAAGTTTCACTGTGGTGCAGTATTTACAGGTACAAGGGTTTTCAGCGATGTAGGTAGTCAGATCAGATCTACTCATAGTGAAAATGTTGACGTGTCGTGTATTGAAAGCTACAGTATGTCCTTTGGGGGAGCTGTCTATGAAAAATGCAAGTGCTAGAAACAGGCTGGAAAGTACCAAACTACAGCACTTCAGAACAAGATGTTGGTGATGTTGGACAAGGCGGTATTCTGTGTCCAACATTATTTAAGATGATTTAAGCACAGCAAGGCATTAAAGGAATGCAGTTTGATCGCTTTCCTTCATGTTTTTGTGCACGCTCTCAGTGAGTTTTTATCGGGCGAGAGGCTCCGGCACAATGGTAGTGTTGTGGTATTGCTGCTGATGCCCCCTGAATGCCCACAGTGGCAGCGGAGGTTTAAAGAGCGCACTCAAAGGACTCGCTGATCAAAGGAGCATTTCATCTGTGAATTCTGCTGCTGCGTCGAATGCCAGAGATATGTTATGACAAAGATCTGATGCAAAGAGACTGACAGCAATGTCTCTGATGACCCCTCTGTACAACGCAACAGATAATAAACAGGAAAATAAAGAGAGGCAACAAATACACTACAGAATACAATAAATCCATAATTAGAGAAGATAATAATTATACTGCTGTTAAACACTAGGCAGGCTTAGAAACTGTATGTTAAGGCGTAAGGTACATATGTATACTGGTCTATACAGGATCATACGACCTTACAAGAGGTACTGATATGTTATTTTTTGGAAGTTATTCATGATTGACCAAAGGGTCCATGTCCATACTCTTTTCCCTTTTTTTATCGTCCTACTACTACTCTAACTTAAGTATGTCAACTGAAAGAATTACTATGAAATAACTGCTTTGGTGACTGTGTTTCTTAGATGCTGGGAGATGAGGTGAAAGGGAGACGGGGAGGGTTAAGGGTTTTTTGATGGAGGGGAAAGGAAGAAGGAAGTTTTAATTTGATATAACCTGTACTATCAGGAGGAGGAAACCCTCTTTATATGTGTGTTATTAGTCATAAATATGTACATATTCTGTATATGTCTCACTTGTTCTGTTTGACTGTGGAATTTGAATAGGTAAGCTTTCAAAATGGTTCCTTGTCACACCAACAGTTGTTAAAAGATATAGTGTAGCATATAGTTATATATAAACTCTGTTTTCACACTTCATAGGGTAATTCAACTATTCATTTTCACTTCCACAAAGGTGGAGGACTTGTTAGAGACACATTAGAAATTAGTCCTTAGTGTGGGTTAAGCTCCAAAAACACTGACTCCTACACTTCATGCAATGGCACTGGATGGCATCTGCTTGGTAAATGCCCACGTCTTTCAATTTTTGCGCCCCCAGTTGTAAACACAGGCTGTCCGTTACAAATGTTAAATCTTAGAGTCAAACTGAGATAACCCTGATGACATTATGAGTTGTTTTGTCAGATATCTGAAAACTATCTCCAGAGCCACAGAGGACATTTATGCAACTGTTTTCAAAGGCTCCCCATGACGAGAAACTGATCTTCCCCTTTAAATATGAGCCAACAATCTTTTACTATTTGGGTGGACATTCAGGCACCACATTATGGTGACGCTTTATTGTTTACTTGATGATCATACTCATACGCAGTCCACAGATAAAGCCTTGCTTTTGGAGAAAATGTATTATATTCTACTGCACCTCTGCACTGATGGTGTGAATAAAATGCCTAAAGTTAAGAAACAAAATATAAAAGACAAACTAACTTTTTTTTTTTTATCAGTGCTCTAACATAAAAGCAAGAAACCAAAGTAACTTCAGGACAAAGATTTTAGATAAGATAAGATAAGGTTTCAGGACAAATGGCCAACAAGTCATTCATCATTGACCCGGAGCTGAAAAGGTAATAGGTCAGCCACAGTTAACCTTATTGGCTGTAATTGTTCCCAGGTGCAATCAGCCACAGTCAGACTCCCTGAAGGAAATGACAAACACATTGATGGTGTCACAATACACCTACTTCACTTCCTGCTCCCCAGTGCATTATGGAGGAGGTCACTGCTGAAACACATCTGGGCAAAATTTCACGTCATCCATCAGAATTACCCGCTTAGATAGTTTGTAACAGAACTGTTTCCAATGTTTTTTTTTTAAAGCTTTGCTTAGGCCTATAGTTTAACAAACAAATTTGGTACAATCTAAGCACTATTTGTTTCATTCTTTGGATAAATAGTGACAATTATTATTTTTTTAATTGTCAGGCAATTTGACATTCAAGTCAAAATATATTAAAGGGTGCTTTAATTACAAGACAGAGTCAAGAAACATGTAAAACACAGTGATAAACTGTAGTTTGATCAATTCAATTTTGAAGTTTGCTTTCATTTATTTATGTCTTTTGTGTCACCGAAGCTATTTTTGTTATTTCTACATAAAGACCTGTTTTGCTTTGTTTTTTTTCCATCAGACCTTACATTGTATTTCTCAGTTTTTCAATTCCCAAACCTTTCCATCACTCTAATTTTATCAGTCAGTTGTTGTTACTTCCACCCCTCATAGCGAGCCTGGGATGGGTAATGTTGTAATGTATAATGAATAAAGTTTCCAAGCTTTCATGAATGTATCTGTGATTTTGGCAGCTCTGACAAACTTCATAAATCAACAAGCAGCTTAATAAATCATCAGCAGCATTCTGCACATGCCTAAAACCTGAACCTTTACTATTTCAAAAGAATGACATATGTGCTGTGGGCACTGGAACGTGGTATGGGATGGTGCTTGAGTGTTGTTGTTTTTTAGGTTAACTGCCCATGAAACAGCATTGTTAATCTTTGCTGCTTTGATGGTTGTCTTTTACTCCAGATCAGTGGACACTGAAAAACAAATTATCTCAACACACTACATTTACTCACTTCAAATGAAGTCCAACCGTATGAACAAACATATTTCTTATGCTGTCCTCTAAATGCACCTACATTCAATCCCCCAAACAATGGTATCAGTTAAAGGGGCCAAAATCTGCGGAATAGTTCATGAAAAAGGGGACAATGTAAAACCTACAACAGTCTAGACATACTCTTCTCAGTACTGCATGACAGGAGGCAGCATTATGTTGTGCTGGCAGAAATACAGCTTTGGTCACTTTTACACAGCCATCAATCAATCTGAGATGTTCAGTGCATTACAGCATAAAGTGTTGTAATTGACCTTTTTGCTGTATCTACCTTCTCTCAATCCGCCTCGTCTACTTCTACTTCAGTTAGCAGTTTCCACCACCACAGAAGGGGGTTGGTTATATGTGCTGTTTATGCGTAGATAGAGAGAGCTGTAATGCAGTAAAAAAAAAAAAAAAGCATGGAGTTTTTTTCCAAAAGCATAAAAGAGTACAGAGAAAATGGTGCTGTGCTGTTTGCAGTTGACAAACATTTTCCCACTTACACCTAATACATTGCTTTTCTTTTAATTATTTTGGTAAAATAGCTCTTTAAGTTACAGTATACACTCAGTTATCACTTTATTGCACCTAGCTAAACTTTAATACATCAGTCCTGCAATACATCCTACCTCCACTCTGCTCTGCTAGCTACAGTATTATGAGCCCCTGAGCTAATGGCCAAGGGCAGGTTTGTATGATGGGCAAGTTCAGCTAGTTGTCTCAAATCACATTAGACTGGATAAATGAAAGAATACACCCCCAAGTTCAGGATGAGCCATCAAAAATGTTGTAGAATTTGAAGACGAGATTAGAACTTGGAAATGTATTTCATTTATTTTACTGTGTCTTTGAGAATGATTTACTGTGAAGAGTGATTCTCCATTGTAACCATGTATCAACATCGATAGCAGTTATCAACTCCTGCAAAAGTTTCTGACACAACACTCTTGAGCAAAGTGTTCATTCCGTCATCTTATCCTGCCTCGACCATTGCAAGGCCTAATTTAAAATTCTTCTAATTACCTTCAAAGTAGAGACCGGTATTGAGTCAGGTAGTCCAGATCCCTGCAGGAAAAAAATAAGATATAAATCCCTTTTCAGGGAGATCACAAAAGATCATTAGACCTGCACAGTAGTTTGAGGTTTGCATCAATTAAATTGCTATGAAATATAAATAAAGATAAATTTGTTATAGCTTAAATTACAAACCCAATTGAGCACATAAAAACAAGCATAGTACTACTAGATGACTGACATGCACAAGCATGCCTGTTCCTCTATTATTAATCAAAGTAACCAATTACTACACAAGGATAGTCTGTAGGCCACTGTTTAAATTCAATTGCGCACAAATTGGCATGGCCTACATTTAACTCAACAGACATCAGTGCAGGTGTCAGAACGATCCTTGCAGGCTGGGACCACACAAAAGTCTGTCATGATGACGGATACCAGCTTAGTCTCCACATTGATGTGATGAATGTGCTTGCAGTGCCAAAATAACTACCTGTTCAGGACTCTACTGCAAAACACTAACAGGTCTGGTTCCATGCTCCGTCCCTGACTTATTGATGACCTACCAACAAGTCTTAGATCCTCTTACCAAGGTTTTTTTCCCTTGCTGTAAAAACTAAAGGTGACCTTTCAGTTCAATTGAGCATTTTATATCTACAGTATACCTCCTGGCCTTGTATATATATTTCACTGTGTGTTGGTTTTATATTTAATTGTCTGATTTTTTATGTTGATTAGACTGGTATGTGTATTAGGCTACTGTTTTTGGCCAACCTAGCAATGCCGGTGTGTTGGTATGTTAGTCAGTCCAAAGCTTTGAAGCAGACTGAAATATCTTAACAAAAATTTTAATTTGTCCAATACTGATACTGAATACATTTTTTGACCTGCTAAACAGGACATTCCCATCAGCCTCAGCTGTACCTTATGTTTGGTGCTAATTAGCAATTATTAGTACGCTGAAACACTAAACTGAGATGGTTAACGTGGTAAACATTATACCTGCTAAACTTCGCATGTTAGCATTGTCACTGTGAGCATGCTAACATGCTGTTGCTGATTGATTGATTTCAGTAGGCCCGGGGGTTTGTGCTCCACACAATATAGATTGGAAAATGTTTGAAATTGTCCATTTACTCAGTTGTTGTGAAACTCTATTTCCTTGGAAATTTTATGTCTACAGTGTCCAAAAATAGATCCTCAAACATTCAGCGACTGTCAGTTCAATATCTGACATGGGGCAGTTTTAGGATTTGTCTGCATATGTAGAGCCAAAATGTTTGGTCGGACTGAATGATTAATATTCCTCTGGATGACAAGGGTAAACAGAATGAACTTGTCTGTGATGGCAGTTCACAGCCGCAGGAGAGTCAGACATGGATAGTGGTGCTGACAAAATACCCTTAATCCTCATCCCTTTAGATTAGGGAAACAATGCTTACAACAGGAAAGGGCAAAAAAATGCTGACTGCTGACCTGACAGAGAGCCAATGTGAAAATTGCTTTTATGGTTAAAATATGCATTCACATATATATCATTGACCTCAGATGGTTGGTCTGCTTTAATTTTCTTGTTAAATCCAATGGCAAAAAGAAAAAAATGTCACATTAATGTAAATGTCCATTGTATATTCAGCTGACATTTTCACCTAGTCTCACTTCCAGTAAGAGTAGAGGTATTTAGTCCAGTTTGTTGCTCAAGGGCACAGTTAAAAAGAATTCTGGCTGTTTCACAACAGAGCAGGGCCATTATGCCATTAAGCTGTGTTTGAAATATTGCTTTTTTGAACACCCATAATGAGTGTTCATTTCTAAGTTTCGCCACAAAAGGTTTTTTTCATGAGACAAAAAGTAGCATTGAGCCATAGCTCTTTATACAGTATAAACATTAGAGGAGATTAAATCTTAGTTTGAGGTAATAAGTCACTTTCTACTTGTATAAAGGGAAAATTCGGAGTCAACTCGCCTTACCAACTGGTATTAAGTCTTTCATAATAATCTTTACACTAACCTTGTCATACGACTGTACTTGTTCATTGAAAATACATTGAACTTGTTTATACTCAGGGCCACATAAATCTGCATGTTTGTAAGTAGATCAAGATAAGTGTGCATTTTTAGAAATATGGCATTCTCCTTAACACATTTGATGTTTTTTACTTGCTTTTGTCTGCATTCCAGTGTCTTTTATGAGCAAGCGCATAACAACAGAATGGTAAACAGCATATTACTGTTGTGTTGTCGGGGGGGGGGGGGGAAAGCACAGGGCCTCATAGAGAGTAAGGGCACATAAAAGAACATTGGCACCCAAGAGCATAGTTCATTGTAATGCTAAATAGGAAGCAGGAGTGATTCTGCCTGTGTTTATCTGCCAGGCAAAAGTTATCACACCCGGTTACTTCAGCTTAGAGCCATTCATAGCGTGCAATTTCAAGTGTCACTGATCTAGCCCCACACCAAAGGTTACACTGATCAGTAAAACCTACTTGTAAAATGCAAATGCTGAATAAGAAATTAGAAATGAGACTGTAGTGCATAGATAAGGCACCGCTTGTCAGATTTTGCACATCGGACTGAAATTCTTGTCAGGAATTTGTATTATGACATTAAGGACTTTGTGTGCAATGCTGGGGTTGAAGGACTCTTCAGTAAATGCACAAACCTCCCACCACAATAAGCAATTTGATACACTTGTTCCAGCGGATTTTACCTACAACATGCTTGTCTGCTTGGTCAAGGACAGGCAACACTTTTACACTTAATAAACAATTGGTTGTTTTCAGAATATCAAAAAATACAGTACATACAGTACATATCATGGAGTGCAGGGAGAACAAGACAAGGCCAAGGGATACACAGGATTATTGAGGATAGATGTAATTGAAAATAGGATGATCATGTTTCGGCCCAGATCTATTTCAGGAAAACCTAGACTAAATGTCTTTAAATAATGTATTTCTAATCTTCCCAACAAAAAATGCTATTAGGTTTTTTTTTCCTTCTATTGCATGAGGTCAAGAGTTTGCCCATGTGTATGTGTGTGTGCGAAGATGTGTGTGTGAGTTGGAGAGGGATTATAATGTGTGTGTTGTCATTTTTGCTGTCATTTTATATCTTTTAATCTTAGATCAAATCAGTTCATCTTAAAAGATATTTGGTGAGATAAACCATAATGTCTCTATCCCGTTATATGTTGTCTAGCAAGACAGATAAAGAAAACAGGAAAATGGGAAAACATCTTAATAATAGATGAGCCTATTTGGGACAGTGTCCAGTCCAACCACAGGGGTTTGTGTCCTAATATTTCAACAACAAAGTGCAGTGCATGCACATGCTGCTAGACTGTCACCAATTCTGATTCACCCTCTGTCTTTGTGTTTTTCTCTCACATACATGCATAAAAACAAACCCACCAGCACAGCATGTTAACTTCATCATTTCTGGGGAAAAAACACACAGACATGAAACAATGGAAAGTTTCAGAGTGTACAAGCAAGTTTTGTAGAGGCTGAAAAGAGAAACAAAAGACTGCAAGGTGTTTATAGACTTGGTTCTCGGAGGTTGATTGAATGCTTAGAAGATAAGCTCGGTGACATTAGATATCCCAGTGGGTAGAGGATGGGAGGTTAATCTCATTCTCCACGATGATGTATCTGAAGTGACTCTTTTTGCCAGTGGTATCGTATCTGAACACTCCTTGGGTTCCAAGGGCAGGGAAAGTGTCCATCGGAGCTGGTGCATTGATTGCTTCAAGATTTGATTAAACTCTCGGCTGTACTCCAAATGTAAGACAATAGCATTGAGATAATCTCACCTTCTCTCCTCAGGTCAGGTGTAATGCGCTTTAACGATATGGCTGTGCACTCTTCCAATATAATACCTCACCTAGGACATTTCCAGTTAGCTGTAGGCTTTGTTCAACTATGGCTTGTCTAAACTGCTGGGGTTTTTTTACACACAAAAAAACCCCCATCATGATGGCTTGTGTGTCTCGTCTTTACTTTTAATCACTTACAAAAGAGGGAAGCCAAAGGTGTTGCTAGATAAATTAACATCCAAAATAGCCGCTTTGATAATTAAGATCTAATATTTAGAAAGGGAAGTTAAGGTAAACACTCTAACAACCCTGCAGTCTTGGATGGGTCATCTCTTCCCGAAGGGCAGTTCCTGTGACTCTTAAATAGGACACCAGTCCATCCACTGCAGCCCATGGCTAACGTTTTTATTAAGCCTCATTAGCAGCCTTCCTATACAAATTTATTCACTGCAGATTACAAAACCAGGCTCTGGGGTGGGAAACCACAGCCCGGTAAATCATTAATTGATGATCCTGCATTCCCACTTCTGCTACAGTATTTCTCCAAGCAAGACTCAAACTAACAACCTTACACATTTTTGCCTGAAACATTCTCTACACCATGAGATCTTCTTCCTAATAGGGGACTGCACAGTATTCTTCTGCGAGGATCTCTAAATGACCTTGTCTCAGTCCATTCCTCCCTAAAGTGGAACACATTTATTTTGCTATGTAGTCTCAAAGTTGGAAATTACAGCTAAGGAAAGGAGGAATATGGTATATTAAGAGCCTTTGTCTCACAGGGTTGAACAAAGGGTATGTGGATTAGGCTGTCATGAACTGCGTATAGTAAGCAGGGCAGGGGGTCTGAAAGACACTGAAATAATGCTTCCTCCTCCCAATAGGAAAGTAATTTCCTTGACAGGATGGGTTCTCCAAAAAGGCGTGGGTTTTCTATTTCTGGGAAAGAGATCTTATTCAGACACAGTTAAATCAGAGATCCTGCTGAGGTGAGATGGTTTTTCTTCTGCTGAATCTTTTTGTTTTTTCTCTGCTCCACGAATTTAGAGTTTTCCAGTCTCTTCTTCCTGCTCGACTCACTCCATTAATTTCTCAGATGCTCTGCTGAATCCTCCTGTAATGATGACAGTTAACCTGGAATCACAGTAATATTAAAGACTGGAATCAGTGCACATCAGCCAGCTACGCATGCTAATTGACTTGATTGTTATTAATTTTGACATTACGTTCCAATTAAAGATAGCAAAACATTGATTTCATTTTCTTTTCATTTTATGGTTGGAGATTAAGAGGGCATTGATCACACCTGAATGGCTCGGTGTGTGTGTAGCTTATTAAAGACTGAGATTGCAATTAAGATAATGAGTTTTCAGATAGAACACACAAACAATTTTTTAACCCTGTCAGTCAGGGACACATGACTTTAAGCACTTAGGGTATAGTGTAGTGTGTAAAATCGTCGACATTCTTAGGACATACTGTGGGATGAGCATCGTAGGCAACATATCCCCCATCGTGCATGCACTGTAAAGGCAAGAACATGCACAGAGGTAGCCCGTTTCTTCTATATGTGTATGGATTTTGAGTACAATATTCTTTTTGGATAAACCAATGAGCTACCTTGATGCTAAAGTCTGCATGACTCACTGTTGAGGTTGTGCTACCTACGATTATCCATAAAATCCTTCTCTGTGTAGATCCACAGAGACGTTCACAGATATCTTTGGAGCCAACCATAATTCCAGTTGTTGCTTTATGCACAAAAATAAAAGGTAACAAACCATTATTTGCCAGACTCCTCTAATAATGATTTGACATTTGATCTCAGTAGAGATCTCAGATGTAACTGAATGCTTTATACAGGCAGGTCAGTCTTTTTTGTCCGTCTGTGTTAACAATCAACAAATGGGTAAGTGAACTGTCCCCTCAAGTACAATTGTGTGTACTGTACATTGACATTGATCTTGTTTTTAAAAGGCTGTAAGTTTTGGACAAAGTCTTGGTCTTAGGGCGCTTTCACAAGAATTGTGTTTCAAGTGGTTTAAATTCTGGAGTATTTACTTTTCTAACTTTGGGTAGGCAAAAACAATTGTTTGGCATGACACTAAATATCCACACTGAGACACTTGTGATTTATTGAGAAGATTTGTTTAGAGTGAGAATGGAACCTGAAGGACCTACAGGAAACAATCCAATACAACCCTATCGCCAGACAAGAATGTTAATTTTGGACGATTCTGCAAAACCCTGGATTATGTTCAATGACAACAACCAAATCCAATGTTTTAACACTTTCTGCAATATATGCACATGGAAACTACATTATGTTTGAGAATAGGAAAAGATTGTGGTTGTTAAATAATGTTATAATGTTATAATAATTAAAGTAGGATCAGGTTTAGGCTCTTGGTTGAGTTTAGGGAAAGACTGTTATGGTTAATAAAAATGCAAACATTAATTGCAGGTCTGTGATAAGACCTGAACTCTAGTCTTCTGCATGTCAGCTGGACCCACTACATTCCCATCCACCAACCTTGACCTCCAAACTCTTACTTTATGCCTTGCTACATAAACGGCACTCTACTTCCGTAAACTGTGAGGTAAAGATTCATGCAATATGGACATAATTCACTGGGCTGAGGTTTCTGGGTTGCCTCCTGAAGGTGGTTTAGTTGAAGTTGTACAAGGTGATGGATGTTGACAACTGATTGCCAGCAGTTCCTCATAATGCGTAGTCAACGCAGTGAAGCAATGTAACAAAAAGATATGAGTAAACAAAAGTTTGGTCTGATGCTCAAATTTAGCTTTTCCTCACGTTTTCTTATCTACTATGAGACGACACATTACAGTAAACAGAGCGGACATTTCTATCATGATAGCTTAAGTTACAGGAATTGAATCAGATTGTGTCTGTTTGCTCCCCAGCTGTCTAATTTTCTGACTTCATGTAATGGCAAAGTTGCCAAAACTGAGTCCAATAAACAAGGTCTCTCAAGTCACCTGGTTGCTTGTAATTAGGCATAAGTGAACCTAAATGAGCCAAAAACTGAAATGTAACAATGCAAATGTTTTCACTCATAAAAGAAGGAATCATTGGTGTGACTGCACCAATAATGTCTGGCGAGATGTGATGTGCCAATACTGTTTTGATGCACTGCAGACAGTAGCATTACTATAAAACTGTAGGCCAGAGCTTCAATCTCCAGACAACAGTTCTTACAAATCTAGACTTTTCTAGTTTGCCTCCTGCCCTCTGTTGTTAAGTTTTACGAGATTTAGACCTCGTCAAAATCTCTTAAGCTCAGCTAAACTGGTCATGTTGATAATTCACCTCTTTATTCTGGGAGATGCACATGGCACAGGTCCATTAATGCATTATTTTTCCATGCATTGCCCGCAACAATAATAAATGACACCAGCGACACTCAACTATTCTTCCTCCACTTCCTGACATATTGTAATTTTCCAAGTATGCATGTGCTCTGAGGTGAGAATTGTTCTAAGACTTCTTGTCTTGAAATAGCTCATTAAAAACAATGCTGGTATGCATGTGTGTAATTACATATTTTGCCATGGATTTCCTCCAGATGCAAAGGCTGACCTGATTTTCTTAATGACTTAAACCTCGAGTCCATGCTGGTCCCAGAGACATTTCTGCACACTGACGTTGTGGCGGACTTGAAAGGGATCTAGCCTAATTAAATGAAATATCCTAATGCAATGGGGCATCCTGAGGAGTGTGCAGTGGGATGTTCGTTTGATTAGAGTGGCAGACTATTTATTATTGGATAGAGCAAGGTCTGCCTTTGTAAGTGTGGCCACTGATGCACAGTTTCTCTACCTAATACAGTTAACATGATTTGTCATGCATTATTCATTAATTTTGCTTTTACATTACTTTCTTTTGAATTACATTAAAACGTGAAAACTGAAAGAATGTTATTGTAATAAAGATCTGCACATAAAAAGCACCTAGAGAATGTTTCAGTGAATGACCTCTGTCTGTTTTAATGAAGTATAATCGTTTAGTGTTAGCCGACTTGTTGTCCACCTACTTTACTAGCTTTGCTAACTAGTAGGATAGCTTAGAGCCAAAAAGATAAGCTATCTGTAGCATCACTAAATAGGGGAGACGTAGGTTTGTAATTATTCAATTCAATTCAGTTTAGTTTTATTTATATAGCGCCATATCATAACAAAGTTATCTCAGGGCACTTTTTCATATAGAGCAGGTCTAGACCGACTCTTTATATTAATTATGTTACTATAGACTGAAAAATGCCATTAGGGAAGATTCATGCTTCAACTGATATATTACAGCATAGCATGTAACCGTGACCAACATATGCTGTAAAGTGATTTTTTTGGTTTCATGCTTTTCCTTCTTCATATTTTTTTTATCCATTATGAGCTCATAAAAACTACTTGGTCCTGTTTCTACCCCTGGGCTTATATCCATGAAGATGCATACCTGTATGTGAACCACTTTGGCGTAATTTATGACCCATTCCACAGCATTTAGTTCACAACGATTCCCAAGATAAGGCTGAAAACTTAAACTAATTTGGATAGAAAAGGGTTGGAATAAAAACCACTAACAAGTGATGATGCAGAAGGGATGGACAGGTGAATTCACAAAACTGATGAGGAGAGCAGTGAAAAACATCTCTGCCACTGGATTTTATTAATAATTGATTTGTCTCTCCTTTTCATAAATTAGCAGGGAGAAGGAAGTGAATTTCACAATTTTGTGTCCCGTGGCCATATCCAGAAATTAGAAAAATGTGTTTCATTTTGAATCTGTACTCATATACGACTAATTAACTAAAACCAAAGTGAACAAAAATTGACAAAACACAGCATTCGCCATCATCCCCTTTGGTGAAATGTAATTGATCAGCCACTGTCTGAGGTGTAAGAGTAATTAGGGTGATTTCATGGTTAGGAGACACTGGTTGCAAACTGATTACACTTTTACTATTACTGGATTTATTAAAAATACATTCTCCCACTCATCATTAAGAATGTAGGCTGTCCAAAATCATGTTATTACACTTGATGTTTCTGTGTGGTTTCTAGCTCTTCAAGTGAGCTGTTTTGGCAGATATTAGACTCAGAAATGAAAATAATGAAAGAAGAACACCCTATGAGATAATATTGCTTATGCTCTTAAATGTAAAATGTTCAATTGTGAGAACAAGCTAATTGCTCATAGGCATCACATTTCCTTATATCTGGTAAGGAAGGCCCCCATGGTATTTTCTTTTTTTCTTATTCTCATTCACAAGCTCACAAAATGCCTCTTCAAAAAAAGAGTAAAAATAATTATCACAGCTCTGGAGTATGAAAAAGAAGAGGTAATTAGCACCACTGAATTAATCAGAGTTAGGAAAATTGCAATTATACTTGTTCTTATTAAGTTACATTATTTTCTGGACCACCATGAAATTATTTTTCTGGTATTGCTTCCCCTTGTAAGACTCATTAATAACAATGGTGTATTCTTATAAACTTTAAAAGTGGTGGGTAACAATTAAACTTAATCCTTTTGTTACAAGGCCAGTCCAACACAAAGTCTGGGCTGCATTAGGGCGAAAATATGGGGAGCTTTAACAAGGAGCAGTTTTAAGGTCGGAAACTGGACAATTCAGGCCCAGCTGTATTCACTAAACTCACATCCTTGAATAAATAAAGGCAGCTGTTGTAAGCTATGAAGGACAGAACTGAATACTGCAATCATCCACAAGTTCTAGGAATAATTCAGTTCCTTTTCAAATGTCAATACAGATAATACAGCAAAGATTTTCACAGTATACACTCAGTCAATTTGACCAGTGGTAATGAGAAGTGCAGGCAACCTTTTGCCATATGGTCTCATCCCAATTTATGCTATTTTAAGATGGGAGCCAAAGGAAAGGTCCCATTTTTTGTCTTAACAAGTGCAGAACATTTATCATTTGCCCATGATGCATTATGCAGAGCTATTCCTGTGAACACAATAGCTAATAGTCAGTTGGTGTCAACAACTGACAGTAGATACGTGATGATGGAACGCGCTAGCGTCACAATAGCTCTCCACATTTCTTTGGTTGCACTGAGCCGTTTACTTCCCCCTGGCATTTTGTTCTCAGGATTATACATCATTTCATTTAATAAAAAGTAACAGGAGAGGTTAAAGCTCTCTGTGCTAGCTAGCTTACTAACTCTCGGTTAGGTATTAGGTAGGTAGGATAGCTAACAGGACAATAAGATCACACAGCTTATTCATAAGACGAATTTGTGCCTCAACTCTGTCTACAAACCATTCCTCTTTTGTGGAGCAGTTTATACTCCCAACAGAGGAGGTTAAATAGAAGTGGATGGAGCAACACAGCTAACAAGCTACAGTAGCTGCCTTCATTTTGGACTCACCAGCTCTCCATACCCTCAAAGGTCAGCACTGTAGAGATGGCTTGCTTTTGGTCAGCCGCGCAAATGTGCGGGTCAAAGCTCACCAAAGTTGAACTTGATGCAAAAGATTTGCACGGATTTACTTTGCCCCTACAATGGAGTTCACTGAATTAAGTGATTCCATTAGAATGAATTTAATTTACCACAAAATTCTGCAACACAGTAAGTTTGATTTTCATATCATAACTTGATCATATTGTGTTATTCTTGTTCATGTTAGAAAACCTATCACCCCGGGCTCTGTAGCTTAACAGTGTGAGAAAACACTAACTACTTCAATTGTCTGTGTTTAATGCATAAAGTTGCTAATTTAGTTACAACTTTGAACCACGAACTGTGATGACCTATTGCTGATATGTGTATCAGTTATGTACACATTGCACAGCGTGGGCCCAACCAAACCACGGATCTCCCACTCAGCTCTTATGTCCATAATTAGTTTCATAGTGAGAGGAAATTCATTTTCACAAGCCTAACAGCCTCCAACTGTCAGGCACTGCCAACGGATATGGATGGACCTTATTCAACTAATTACCCAAAAGCAATTTAGCCTTTTTCTGCCTTAGCAATAATAAAACTTGTACCTTTAACAGAGGTTTGCTGCCTATATGGAATATGTAATAAATAGATAAAGATACACAATGGCCCTTAAGTGAGGTTAGAATGATTGAATGATTTAATAGTGAGTAGCCACTCCAACATCGCTCAGTAAAAATAATTAAGCAAGTTCTTGAGAAGCCCTTTGAGCCATATGGGAGTGCTGGTCGTGCTATGTAGATTCATTTAGTGTTTTCAAGCTGTGCGGACCACATGCTAGGTCATTGCCTGTGTCTCCTTCTGAACGCTGCACTTTCCATTTGAGTTCTGCTGTAAAATGCCAGTCATTTGGAGTTGATGTTACTTAAAGGGAATTATGATTGATACAAGGGTTTCATCCTCAAACATTACATATCCAGATTTGAAAAGAGTCTGTGAAAAAAAGTGACAATGTGGGAAAATCCAGTGTACAATTTTTCATGCAAAGCAGTTTAATAACTACAATTAAGAGAAGCATTGAGTTCTGTTCTCGAAATGGTGTTATCAAATTAGATGTCACAGGTTTTAATTGGTGGGGAATATCTTTTGACTTATTTCATATTTTCTTCATGATATGTTGACATACATTTTGATGTCAGTGGAGCTGCAATCAGCTCCAATCTGTTTTTATGCTGTCCTTCTGGGGAGTTTTTGGGCTCAGTTCTCTACCGAATCTCAAAAAAGAATGGTATGCACTAGGGGTATGGAGATAATTAAACATTGTAGAAGCAATTTAAGCTAAAAATCAGTTTACAGTTAAAGTAACACTGACACTCCTTTGCTTAAAAATAAATACAACTTACTTTGTGATAATTGATTGTTTGGTCACCATTAATAATTCGTACAGGCTGTAAATACAGCTGTGAAGGAGTACAACACTTGAGAACTGAACACATATTGTAACTTAGGACCTATCATTCAAACAATAAACTGCACTTTGGGGAGCAAAACATATCTTTAAAGATCTTTCAGGTACATGGTCAGCCATCATCTTGCACCATTTTAACTTTGACAAGGTTCATGATCACAAAAACTGGCACCGTCAGTACAAACAGGTGTTGCGGTGCTCACAATCACAATCTTCAAATCTATGGGCAATAACATGGCAATATGAAAACGGCATAATCATAATAATGCTCAAAGTTTAACTTGATAAGAGTCTGCTCAGTTAAACTGAACAAAACACTTGTGACAGAGCTAACACACACGATAGATAGATAGATAGATAGATACTTTATAAGTATGCCCTTTTAGATGTATATATTATATAGACAACCACTTACACTCATACCTATAGGTATGACAAAACTCCACACAAAAGGCATCAGTAAATATTCATTTCCCTTTGCAGTGTCACATGTAATGTAGCATGTTTTTACCCACTGAATACATCCAATTAATAAGTCAAAAGTTGCCACATTGGCACATTTCCAACTGTCACAGCTGCATCATTAAACCTAAACAAGAAAGCTCCTTTATGTTCAAAACCCTTTTTCCACATTCTAGTATAAAAACACCATGTCATTTCTATCTATTCATGTGTATTTGTTGCGTTTTATTAATGACAACCTCTAATCACCTTTACTGAGCATACACACTTTGCTTCTTGTGAAGTCCTCACAGATATGCAGTTGTGATTTAGGGCTATACGGTACAAATGAATTTGAGGTTGACTTTGATCTATAATGCAGTGTCATTTCTTACAGGGACTGCTGATGAGATCTTCAGCTTCATTTGGCTGAGGTCTGGAAATTATTTTTTGTCTAGAGGGAAAAGGCATATTGCTAATAAAGCCTGGGAGTGAGTTATCGCCGAAGTTAGTTAGCAGCTAAACACTGCTTTGCAGCCTGGTATTAACTGGAATAATAACAACCATACATTTGCCTATAAATGGATACCACACAAGCAAGTCACGGCTGTAATTATTTAAGAATTCATTGCATGTAACATGTTTTGTATTCCTCAAGAAGTTGGGCCCAGCTGAGCCCCATTCAAGTGGCCATGATTTGAGAAAATCGGTGAAAGAAACAATACGTTCTCTGTGTTGTGTGATGTTTGTTGCTTTGTTGAATGGTTTTAGGTGCTCTCACGTTGTGAAATATATTTACCCTTGTTGGGGTAAGGATAACCTTATCCCTGGTCCTATGGTAAAGCTCAAATGCCACACTAGCAAGGCAAAGACAGACAGTTAAGAATCCACAGCAGCCACTTGGCCTTGGTTTACTACAACACATGAGGCTACTGGGTGAAGGCCATCTACTGAGCCTCTGTCCTCATGGACCTGTTATGGCGAAAAACTGGCACTTTGGCTACTGATAGCAGTGGGCAGGCTTTGACAGCACTTCTGTTGCTAAGACTCATGAGGTACAGTATGTTGTTGTTGAATGCTAACAAAATAAACACCGCTTTAGCACCACTGAGGTGCTTACATTTTACTGTCCTGTACACTAGCAGATACTCATTCACCATTTATGGTCAGAAAATCCAATTTTATGATACTGTTTTCTTTTTTCTTTTTTTTGAGAGACATTTGAAATCTTTTTCCAAAAGAAATTGTCTAACCAAGGCCAGTAAAACAGATGTGGGTCTTCTGTTCTCTACAACATATTAGGCTTAGATGGGTAGGTTTAAAGTTTACAAGGACAGCTTCCTCATACATGTGGAGGTGACACTGAAAATCTTAGTACAAACCTTACTACAAAGTTGAAGCAACCAAGCCCTCACACCATTATATGACCAAATAAATGTACAGACAATGCAGTTAGAGAAAATTAATGAAAAAGGATGAGGACATATGAACCTTTACACATAAATGCTGTGTCCATTAAATCACATTATAATAATGATTGAGATGTCCCATTTGGCAAATACACGTGATTATTCCTCTGTCCTCACATCTCCCCGTAACGCTATAAGAGGGAGTAGCAAAGGCGCGAGGAAGAGATACAGACAAGCCAATCAAAAATGCATAATGTAGGTGCTGAGACAACTGAATGAGTTGTTCACAGGACGTCCATTATGGCTGCGAAGGCTGTGTTAAGTCACCTGGAAGCCCTCTATAACACTGTGGCAGCTGTAAAGTTGTGGCAGCTGTGGCTGTCACTCTATGGATGGATTAATGTCTAGTAATCATACTTAATTATTATCCCCACCTGCTTGTGGACTGCCTGAGACTGTGGGACCTTGTAAAACGCGGCGCTCAGAGCCAAGCAAGCATCTCTGGGGAACTGGTTGAATGTCACTAGGCAAGCCTGCCCAGCCAAGGAACATTCAAGGCTGTCAGGTTGGCCCAGTGCTTTTGGAGACCATATAAAAAAGAAAAGGTCACCATTTCAATGCCAGCAGCAGCCAATATGCCCATCTACACTGGTGTGTCCTGCCCAAGTATCCTTCAGTGTGTTAGTTTTAAAGAAGTTAGTTTTGAGTTGGTTTTCAAGAAGCAACATCTGCTTATCAGAAGAAGGAATAGCTAAGTGTAGAAAGTGACAAAACTAAGAAAAACACAAATATTGTTTCTGTGTAAGGCAAAGGAGGTGTCTCACAGCATGTGTCCCCCCAAGCACTGTTTACATCCAAATTGCTTTCAAATATCGACTTCTAAAGAAATATATAGTCTGTTTTGATATTAATGTTCGCCCTCCTACAGTTTGTCATTTTTCAAAGTTTCTAGTGTACAGAAACAACATTTGTAGCTTCGTGAAACAACATGAAACCCCAAATGTTTTGCTCTTGGCATCAGTATTGGTATATGTGAGTGTCCCTTGTGCATGGTATGGTGATGACATCTAACTGAAAATGAATGTTTTAAGTGAAGGCTAATCATCTTGCCAGGGCGGGGCAAATGATTTATTTGAACTCTAATAGGCTGTTTCTTTATTTTAGATGTGACTGGAAGAATGTAGCATTGGATTTTCACATCACCATGTTTTGCAAGCTGTGGTCTATTAATCAGGACCAATCTGAGGTTCAGCTTCCTGACTGAGGACAATAGAAAAAGCCTGGGGTTTATCCACCAACTCTTGGATTGATGGTCAATCCACTCTAAAACTTCAGTCACTCCATTATATGAGTTCACATTGGGGAGCCCGTCACCAACTGTGCACACAACATCACTCATGGTCCGACCGCATTTGCTCTTAAGAGAATAGTTCAACATATTGGGAAATGTGCTTATCTGTTTTCTTGCCAAGAGAAGACTGATACCACTCTCATGTCTGCACAGGAAATATGAAGCCACCACCAGCAGCTGGTTAGCTTAGCTTTGTATATTAAAGACTGGAAACAGGGGGAAACTGCTAGCCTGGCTCTGTCATAAATTGTTATTTTTACACTTCCACTTTTGTATGGATTAAATAAGTTAGAGATAATGAGTTAATTAGTGATCTTTACAGATGCTGGTAGGTGGATTTTGTTACCTTCCGACAGAGCCACTTTAGCTGTTTCCACTCTTTATGCTAAGCTAAGCTAACTGGCTGTTGGCTGTAATTGCAAAATAAATTGACAGATACTATGAGAGTGGTATTGATTTTCTCACCTAACCCTTGGCAATGAAGCGAATAGGCATGTTTCCCAAAATGTCAAACTGTTCCTTTAATAACTAACTACATAACGATAGAATTGTGGAAATGGTGGAAACATTGTAGGACACAATGTAAAATACACCAGTAATAATGCAAGAACATACAAATAAGAATGATGTAATGACTCTGTCACACCAGTGAGAATTTTTGACATTTGTCCTCTACCGTTAACTTCATTTAATACCTAAAAAGTAAGGAAAAAAAATGTGACTACAAGAATAAATCATTTTAGACAGTTGAAATTACAAAATATACATTGAATGAACAACAATATTGTCATACGTTTTCAGTGATAGTGCTACAAGTACATATGTTTTAATCATATGTGATCTCCTTACCCAGGTAGAGTTTGTGCCATGTTCCATCTCTGGTACGACCTGGGAAAACATATATGATTTCTATATCTCCCTGCAGTTGAGTCAGATGTAGTAATGTGATTGAAGCAATCCATTACTGTGCAGAGATAAGTAGCTTCACAGCACAGAATATCATTCCAGACGTGAATACAGAAACGGTGATTTTGCATCCATTTCCAGTGATCAAAGGTATGTGAGTTTTTGTATGCTTTCCTATGAATTTATGTGGTACCTCATCATAAGTTGTTTTGTTTATCTTATACAGTAACTTAATTGCTGCCTGTGGAAACAGATGTCTCGACACCTTTCATTATGAAAGGGCAAGCAGCGAGATCCAAGAATCCTGCTCCACAGGCAGCCAGAACAGAACATGAATTTCAATGCACACAAGACAGTGGAAGTGGTTCCATTAGATTAGCAACAAAACAGTGGAAAATAAAGTGAAACATAAATAGCATCTTCATTTAGTTTTTGAGCTTGGTCAACAATTGAATGCTCTTAGAGTGGGGAGCTAATATGATTTTTTAGTTTCTCCAAAGTGTGCTTCATTTTATATATGCACTGTGGGATATTTTTTAATATTCATGCTGAGTGTGTTGTATAAGGAAGCAGTATAATTATGTTAGAAATAAAAAAGGCTAAAAAAGACTTGTCTGACTATTCATTTTCAAAAAGACAATACTGTTTTGTGTAGCCTTGTGGTTGTGGGCAGAATAATATGTTCTTCTGAAAATGTATATAGATTTTATAAACCTTTGTTACTCTTGCTGTATCGTATTACCCTGACTTTTACAGTACTTACTCTACATAATACATTTTGTGGGTCATCGTTGTCGATTCCTGATTTAATAGGTTTCCCTCTTTTGCATAATGCTGTTAACACATTTTCCCCTCCTTTGCTGGTTTACTGTCAAAACAAGTGATCTGGGTTACCCCTTTATCAGCTATCCACTCAGCACTGCTACAGATAAATCCTTCTTACACTTTTACCATGCTGCTTATCACTTACTGTGCCATGATGTGGTCACAGCAAATACAGCAAAAAGAAGATGAATCTGCTTGTCTGCAGATGTCACTGCTGCAGATATGCCTGGATTTTAAATTTACCTCAGAAGTAAGCTTACTTTAAGCCTACTAGCAATTAAAGTTGCCAAAGTGGATAGCTGCCATTTTCCCTCTGAGGGAGATTTGTTGCATTTTAATGGTGGCAAGAAAAAAAATTGACTGGAAGGAAATTTCTAGTGAGATGACATTGACAACTTCCAGAAGATCAATTCTGAAATTATAGCAAAAGGAAAAATAATCTTGATTAAAAGAGCTCGTCCTATATGCTTCAACCATGTTGTACTGGCATGTATGCAATCTCCTAATTGATTCTTACATGTACACTGTGGATTTTTTGACGCTGTAGAGTTTTCATCCAAAGGCCTTTGTATTGTTTGATGATACACATGCACTTCATGAGCAATAATGTAAATGTGTTGTAGTAGATGCTTGTTTTAACTTGTTATTTCAAAGCTAATGTTTTTAGCAATGCTAGTGATAAGGCTCTCTGAATGGCACTGTCGGTCGGTTGGTCTGCCACTTTGGGCCAGACAGAAATATCTCAATAACTATTGGATTGATTGCTGTAAAATTCTGCATTATGGTCTCTTGAGGTTGAAGCCCACTGACCTTGGTGATCCCCAGAATTTTCTTCTAGTGTCACCAAGAGGATGAGATTTTTGGCTTTTAGTGAAATGTCCTGACTTATTGGATGGATTACCATGACAGTTTGGACAGATATCCATGGTGCCCAGAGGATGAATGCTAACATCAGCATGCACCAAGCACAGACTCACAGAGCTGCTAGCATGGCGGTAGCCTCTTAGTCTTGCTAAGACATCTTTTCCTAAACTTGAAACGTCTAATTTATTACTAGCTAGCTAAATAATCCCTTTTAATAAGCCCAAATTGGCTGTTTTCAATATACAAAATACAGTTGTAATTGATAGATTTATTTTGTTTGACCTTCTCAAACATACTAGGATCTGGAAATGCTTGCCTTGACCTACTTACTGTTTTGCATCTAACTTACCCAGAGAAACTTTACCATTTACTGTAGGCTATCTCTCTGGCAGAAATTTGAATTGAAATTGCCCTTTCTGCTCCCAATGCCTGAAAACTGCATCTAACATGCTTGAGAGACTTTATTTTTCATTTGTATGAGCTCTTTACCACCCATGTGTATAATAGTTGTTTGGACATTATGTCAGAAAATGGAAGTTAACATACCCAAACATGTTACTGAATTGCTGATACAAGGTCGGACTTGACAAAAATCTATACATATATTAGCATTGTAACATGCTGTATGTGAAGGCGTGAAGCTTCAAAGAAAAATAAAATAATCATACAGTTAACTTATTTATATAATACATCAGATGCATGTTAAATTAAAAATGATTTATAAAGCTCCTTGTTAAATTTCAGAAACGCAACAGCAAGGAGCTCTTTATGGAGGCTTTATTGTTTTGTGGACAGTAGCATGCCAAATAGTGTGTGTGTGTGTCCTTAACAGAGCACTATAATATGTTTGGGTGATTTGAGGGCACAAGGCATAAATGTGTGTTATAAATTTAGCCAGTGTCTTGGCCTTCCTTCTCCTCTCCGTCCCCCTGTCGACCAAGGCCAGGTCCCCGCTGATGGAGAGAGAGGGGTCAACTCTGGCGGCAGGAACAAAGTGGACTTGACAAGTGTGAAAGATTTAGTGCTGGGCATTTAGAGTGATCATCTTTTCCCCTTTGTCAGCAGGTAGAGAAATTTCTCCGCCCTTACTGTGTCCTTGATTCAGGTTTGATGGCACAGGGGGAAATCCTGTCTTGGTGCATGTCTCCCCTCTGCTGTGATGTGGAAGCCGGTCGGGTACATTGCCCTGTTAATGACTGTTATTGGTCAGAGTGGGATCATTATTATTACCTCAAAGCCTTAGTTCTGACTTCCTTCCTGTCTGAACTGCATTTTACTGATTTATATACATGAGTAACGGGAAGTATTACAGGTCCATAGGGATGGTTAGATTTTAATCTGCAGACGGTTATCAATCTAAAAACTATTTCTGTCCTCTTGAAAGGAATTACCATGCTTTTGTTGTCAAGTTATATTTCAGCCCTTTTCTTCTTATTTCATTTGTTCTCACTCTCCACAACTCCCCTCTGTATTATATGGCTTAATTTTCCTGAAGAGCGGCAAATGTTACAGTTCAGTGGAATTTTGAGGCCTCTTAAATCCCAGAGACTGCGCCTCATAGATTTTGGTAAACTATGAAATTAAATATGGGACCTCCTGTGTGAATTGGATTTAAATACTTACTCCGGCAAATGAATAAAAAAAAGTAAGATTAACTTTTAAATGATGGTGAGAATCCTCCAGTGCTACCGCTTCATAATTAGGTCATTAGTGCAAGTATGATGCTTCATAATCCTTCCCAGCGGCAAGCATGATACCACAGATCCATATCACCCTGTTATCAACACTCCAGAGATGCTATTGCTTTTCTTCAGGATCTCTCTTGGACAGTGAGAACAAACAATAATAAGCCATAAATCCACCTCAATTACGTGCCAAGTGCCTTGATGTGATGGATTTAGATGAGGCGAGTTCAGGTGAATGTTGAGCAGTTTTAATGGTGGGCGCTGCTTAGGTGAACCCCATAGGGCCCTGTGGCTTTATTTTTCAGCCGATTACCATTTTAATCCCCCTCACCACTTTTCTTGGATCTTTTGTGATTATGATTTTTATTCTAGAAAGTTTATAATACCAACATTGTATTTTGTACTGCAGTTTTGACCTTTTACAAATTCATGTGCACAGAGCAGGTTTTAACTTAACTTTTAGTCCTTATCCTTGTGAAGTATTGCAAAGCATGAGCATACAGTTTATTTTGCCTAGTCTTTCCATCTGAGACACACACACCTTCATTATGCAATGCAAATAAATATCAAGTGAAACTCTCAGAATTAATGAACTCAAATATAAACTGAAAAAACAGATTTTGTTCTAGTTTTCATTTAACATTTGAAACATTTGAAGCGTGTTTCACGGCTTGAACCCGTTGCTCATTTGGACTAGTACTTCCATTTGAGAGAGATGCACATTTTCAAGTGAAACTTAACAGCAACTGCAACAAACTTACATCTGGAATCACACGACCTGAATGCTCTTGTTATTGTCTTTTCATTATCAGCACCAGATGCCTTTTTTTCCTTCAGACTTTCCTTCAGAGTTCTTGCTGCATGTGTCCTTATGGGTCCAGTTATTTCTTTAATGGATTTGATTTAGTGATCAGGTTTGCTTCAACATGTCATAGGAGGCTTGCTAACTGGAACAACAACAAAACCATCATGTGATTTACACACACTTGTGGAACCAAAGCAATTAGGAACAAAACTATGACAGAAGGACATTTTCATATTTCACTCCTGTATCTCTTTAGTAAGTGTTGCAAAGCAGATGAAAAACCTGGAAATCCATTGGGAGAGTATACTTGGATGTTTTTCCAATTTAATTTATACCAAAAACCAACAACAAAAAACTGTGACGTACAGTATAATTTTTTTTTCAATTCAATAAAAAACATGTCCATGGAACTATGCTAAAATGCCAAAAGGATGCTTGTAGTAAATCAATAGTTACACATGATTCTGTAACTGGATGATACTAGAACCCTTACTGAGCTTGGTGTTTTATCCTGCTTCACACAGGTTTCACCCTCAAACATGGTCAAACTGAAGGTCTTGGCGGCCCAAGCAACACTCCCTGTGTTCAACTTATGAGCCCCATTGCGTTTGCTTGTCCAAACAGTGTGCCAGTACTGTAGAATTATCTCACATCAATGCTCTCACAGGCCCTTTTACTCATTGTTGTGCAGACCTGAAGAAATACTCAAACATATCCATCACATCCATAAAACATAATGAAGAGGCAGGGTTTTGACCATGATAATGCTGCACAAATCTCCTCAACAGTGATGTAAGTGAATAACCATGGGAGCTTCCCTGCTAGCCATCATTCAGGGTCGTAATATACCATCACAAAACCATTGGTAGGGTCACCCCGTCTCTGTAGCACACAAACAGCTCCTGTGTGCACCTCCTCTTAGCACATAACATGCAAGTGCACTCATGAGGAACAAACAGTCCAACCTCTCCTCCCTTTCCTTTTCATGTTGAGGTTAAAATGCATGTCGCCATCCTCGACCTGCATGAACTCCTTATATTCATGGGCACGAAGGACAGCTTTTAACGTGGCACTACTCAGATCCTCTCTCGCCAGCATTCAGCAGAGGTGGACCTACAGAGCAAATCGCATATCCTCTTAGCCAAAGTCAAAGCCAGCAGCAAGGCTGTCTTGACTGACTACGACCTTTGAATTGGCCTTAAGAAACAAAATGCAGATTTCCTCCTGACCGCTTCCAGGGGGAGGCTTCAAAAGTTGACGGATGTGCTTGATAGAATGTGCCATTCCCCTTTACAACAGAAGCTAAAGAGGGTATGGAAACATTTTAGCAGCTCAACGGCTCAATGTGCCTTTACGTACACTACTTCTTCATCCTTTTGGTTTTAAAGTTTGTAGTGGTGGCCTACTGGTTGTAGAACCTTGAGAGGCTGTCCCAGAATGCATCCCACTTGTATCCCTGCACACCTGAAACAGTGCTTCACAGTGACACTGCTTAGTATTTTGCTAGTTTCAAATGAGAGCTGGGTCATTAACATGTTACCATTTGGGAGAGCACAGATTTTGAATTCCTTTCTTGTTCAAATAAAATGATGAATCATACATCCTGAATAGTTTTTACTTGATTCAGTGAATCATTTCATGTTTATTGTTTTTTGAAAACACTTTTTGCATCCTTTCATCTGATCTTGGTACCATATCTGTTTACAGTGTGTAATTTCAAATTAGTGGAGTGAATAATACTCTTTCAAGAAAAAGGACACAAGAAGAGAACACAATCTATTTCCATATATCCACAAATTGAATTCCCCTCGGGGATCAATAAAGAGTTATAGTTAAATGGCAGCAAATGCTACATTTCATTTACTATTTGCACTTGATGAGCCATATCATAGAAAGAAAAAAAAGCAGGCTGTGTCTGCAAACGTCAGATGGTGAAACTTATATGATCTGGATTTTACAGCAAAGCAAAGTTGTACAAATTGTAGACTACTGAGTATAAAGGTACCCATAAAGTCCTACATTTTACCCATGTGTCACTCACATGTTTTGTGCCTTTTCTGGCATGTCATAGCTATAAAATAAAAATCTTACACTGTCGCACTATTGAAGAATATATTTTAAAAAGTGTGTTGTAATCCTAGAAATGCAATTGCATCGCAGAGCGCTCTTCCTGGCTTCAGTTGCTGTGCTGGTTCGAAGGTTACTAGTTCAAACTGAGAAAGATGCTGAATGCAGCTTCTCCAATGAAGAAGCTGCATTCAGATGACAATCAGACGAATACAGCGTCCTTTCCTGCAGAGATTTTCAAATTGTATGCAGTATTTGAGACGTAACTATTGATCTCTTTATACCAACAATTTTTGGGACATTGTGGAAAACCGTATTTACTCAGATGGATGAAGATGAGAGAGACCCCTTCCAGCTCATGGGTTGAACCAATAGAATATTAGACACTAGCTTAGTTTGTGTTCATGTAGCTGTTCAAAGAAATATCTCCGCTTCAAGGAAAATATTTTAAAGTAAATGAAAGCAGTGAACCACTCTAAAACTAAATATGATAAACTGTTGTGCATGTAGGCTCATTGTTAGTACTCAGAAAACATTAGTCGAGATATTTTCTCTGTAGATTTGATTTGACAAGTCCAAGTTTAAGACATCAGCATAATATGAATAGAACCACGAAGTACTGTATTTCCACTGAAAACCACTACTTCAAACTGCATTTGAAATATTGGTTTAAAACTGTGAGAAAAAAACATCATTATAAATATGGGGAAATGTTATAAACCATACTCAAAAGGAATTTTTATGAGTCTGGGATTTTTAATAAAAATCAGTTTGAGATTCAAAAATAAGGGTGCTCTTTGTGAGCTGGTGGGAGCTATTCAGCAGTCCACTTTGAATTCCTATAGTGGAGTATTGTCTTTGAAAACGTGCTTCATGTTTCAAACAGACGGCCCATGAAATGAAAGAGTAAGCATCGGATAAAAGAGTCTCAGTGTTGATAATGGTTAGAAAGCCAAGATGGCAGGAAGCAGCCAGCTATGTCTCATTTGGGCCTCATTCAAACCAAATAGACAATGGGCCATTAAATTGTGACATGTTTACGGCTTTATGTCATTTATGAATGATGTACAGTATGTGATATAACATTTCAAGGCAAATGACAAGTTGCAACTGCAGCACTGTAATATAGCGAGAACACGCAGATTCAGCAGGAAACAAAAACTATGACAAGTGGATAAGGGGTTTGGCAAATGACTCCATAAGTCTCTCTTGTCACTTACATATATACTGTCCCATGTGATCCATCATGGCAATGATTGGAACCGGTATGAACCTCAGGTCAAACCAGCAGCTGGTCCCTTTAAGGGAGTGCAGGGAGAGGGAGACTTGGCATGGTTGGCCTGTTTAAAGGTGATGTAAACAGGCCCTGATGGATGAAGGACTCCCGTCCATCCATCATCCTTCTATCCTGAAGGGCTTTAATCTTCCGCAAACACAATCCTGCCACAGCGCCCCTCATCTCTCCCGCCTTGTCTCTCAAGTCCTTAATATCCCTTCGTTTGGGGACCTTGTTCCTGCAGAAACCGACACACTCTCACTGGACAGAAAGAAATGACGCCGTCTCTGCTATAGGGCAGTTCTCTCAATTATCTGGCCTGATGGTTTGTCTGCACAGCTTTCACTTTCTTTTTCTTGGTTGAAATTACCGACAGTCTCAGTAGGAATTCAACACATGTGAAATACGACAGGGAAGAAATTAGGCAGTGAATTGGCAGTGCTGTTGGCATATTAATGTGCATGTGGCCGCAATATAGCCCACTTTATTCCCACATATCATTTTGGCTTTCTGTCAGTTAATGCTGGTGCAGCCAAGCCACTATCTGAGTTAAATAATGCAAGACTTCAGGGCCTGAAGGGAAGTTTTGAAAATGGTTGCCACGTTGGCCACCAGAAATCATCACATTTTGGTTGCCAAACTAGATAGAATGTGTGGTTATAGCCCATATTTCAGTAATGGCAAAGTGATAAAGGATGATTAAGCATATTTTTCGTAACACAAATGTATTCTTTACTTCTTACTATCAAAGACACAGACACACTCAAACAAAGTCTGATCAGATACACAATATGGCCAATAGTATGTCCAAATACCTTTGTGTACTTTGATCTGGAGTTATTTTATAACGCTTGAGCATATAATGAAATTTTAGACAATCTTGTGCTTTCAACTTTGTGGTAACAGTTTGGGAAAACCAACAATTTCCTCGTGCACAAAGCCGGGCACATAAAAAAATGGGTTTCCAAGTTTGGTGTGGCAGAACTTGACTTGCCTGCACAGAGCCTGGACCTCAACCCCATATGGCACCTCTGGGATGAATTGTTGCCAGGCCCACATCAGTACCCAACCTCACTAATGCTCTTGTGGTTGAGTGGGAGCAAATCCATGCAGCCAGGTTCCAAAGTCTTGAGGAAAGGCTTCCCAGAAGAGTAGAGGCTCTTACACCAACATATTAATGCTAACGGCTTTGTAATTACTTTTTCAGAAATCATATTTGGGTGTAATGCTCTGGCGTCCACATTCTTTTGGCCATATAGTGTAGTTTGTCAGTTGTGTCAGCCATTTTTGATGTGAAGCAGCAGCAAGCAAGAATGGGAGGAACAGTGTGTATCTTTGAGAATGTAGTAAATAGTGTTCATAAGTTTGCTTCTTTTTTTTTCATTATTGACTGATTTGCTGCTTTTATATTCCTTGGTGTCCACTGTGCCATTAATTGCCTGCCATAGCGCTCTCTGCTTCCTCAGTTTAATTGCTGCTGTCTGCTGCTGATCGAGCCCATTCTCATGTTTTGATTCTGGTCAGTGCAGTAGTTTATTCTACAATACTGATGGTCTATTTTTGGATTCATTCCATGTTCCCTTGCTTCAATATCTCCAAATCAATGCAGGGTGAGGAAAATAGAGATTTTTTTTTTAATCTTTAGCACAGAAAATATGATTGCCAACAGGGGAAACCAGGCTAAAATGATTGACACTAGTCCATTTGCTGCCTGGCTCTATGTGGAAATTACCATGTTCCGGTTTGAACACTGAAATAGAAGCAGCATCCAGCATAATGTGTACATCACAAATTTGTACTATATATTCAAAATGCAGTTTATTACATTAATATCAAAAGGTCTTTTTCATTTGCAGCCACAAACATCACCATACACACACACACACACATACAGTCAGTATACAGTTTAAATGTTATGTTTAGTAGTGGGTTGCCAGTCAGTGATGCACGTTAACTGGGTAGCCAGTCTCTTAAGTGTATAATTCATTTTTTTCCCACTATTGCACTCACTCATCACTCACTGCATACAGCGTCTATATCTCCGCCATGTACCCCAGGCTGGAACCATAATTTGAGTGGGAAGTTTACTGCAGAAGCAACCTGTTATTGTGAGAATCACACAAAAAAAATGAAATAAATGCCTCAAATACTTTTGAACACCTTTCTATGTTTGGTGGGTCAATAACAGCGTAATCACATTCTTCACAGTCTTTGTGTCACAGACTGGCGTTATACACAAATTTCTCAGAAGCAAACAAGAGGTAAAGAGGCAGAAATAATACTGCTTAAGTTAAACACAGGGATTTTATTATACAGTCAGCAGGCTTAGTGACTCTTTTACCTACAGTAGCTAGCTTTTAGCTGACCATGATGATCTGAACTTGGATGGTCCACTAGGCTAACTACCTTATCTAGATTACCTCGACCAGGTAGTGTCACTAGCGTTAGGCTTCATAGTGCTGTAACCTTTACTTTTGGAGAATAATATTCACTTTTCTAAGACAATAATTACAACACAAAATAAGCTGACATTCAAAATACAAATCTAATCAAATGAAATAAGTCGTCAATGAACATTTTACTGATACTGTACGTTGTGCGTCTGGCAAGTCACATGTTAATCAAGGCAGGAAAAAAAGGCAACAAGCATGGATTAGATCAACGCAGCTGCGTAAGTTGTTGTAAGCGGACTTACAGAAATAACAACTCTTAAAGGCCCCGATGTTAAAATCAACCAGTGAGATTATCTCTGCCTCCAGAGCAGCTCAGCCTCCAAGGCAACATTTGTATAACTAAAACCCCAATCTACCTTAATTTAAATCATGATTATGCTTCATACATCAAGTAAATGTGAACACATTAACCAAGGGCTACACTGCACTTCAGCCCTAATGCTGCTGACAATGTGTTGGCCAATATGTTATTCACTGTTGGCATATTCAGTGCAAAATACTGACTGCATGGGAGAAGAAATTGCCTGAAGAGTTACAGTGTGAGAGCTTCATTTGGCAAAAGGAAGAAAGATATATTCAGTGAAAGGGAGATACTGAGTACTTTACAGAAATATTTATTGCCTGTGAAAAGACGTCCACATTTTAGTGCTGAGATTCAGAGGATATGCTTAGAAACTGTGATTCACAAAGACAGATATTATGAACTGTCTTTTTTTTTTTCATTATTTTGCTGCTCTGCTTGACATCAGTGTGTGAGAGATAAAAAGAAACCCCATACAATCTGTCATTCTGTAGCAGAAGTATTAACTCTGTGGAAATGCGAAACAAAATGAAATATGATAAGTATGAAGAGGAAACGATCAATATGACAAGAGTTTTTCTTCATCTTCTCTGAAAACCCTTGTAGGGACGTGAGGGGTTATCGTGGACATTGTTCTCTTTTGTGTAAACCAAGTTTACTGTATTGCAAATTTTTGGACAATGTGAATCGAAACAAGCCAAAGACAAAACTTTAATAGGCAAACTTCCGCTTTGCCACAGGCCAAAAAACAGCAACTGCAACAAGACAGTGAGATAGGACGCAGCAGAGTGAAGTTTACATGTGGAGAACCACAGAGAAAAGAACAAAGGAAATTAAATATTTTTCTTCATCACAGGGTTAGTGGCCTCTCCGACTGCTAATCAGAATAGATCTTAAGCTGCTGCACCGGTGTGGCCAGAGAACGAGGGCTGTTCGGGGCCTCAGTGCCTAAGAGCCACCTGGCCCTCTCTTTCATCTTTGAACCTATCTTACATGCCCCACCAAACAGCCACATCCCTCACTGTGGACAGCTATTAATCATCCATTAATCTTCATTTCTATTTGGTCCCACATGATTTACTGATATCCGGCCTAAAACACACACTGTGCTCCTTCATATTTTTCTGTGCTTCTCATGTGGTCTCTTGGCAGCGCGATTTATATCGTAATTATCGAGGCGTTCCCTCATGGGTGTGTTGTCCTATGAGGGAGAAATGATAGGTACGAAGCAGACTCCCAGCCTTTAGATAGATGTGTTGTTTTATCTTGCTGTTAGCTGTACAGCCAAGTGATGTGTAAAATCACAGAAAATGTTGCAGCGCCGAAGCTTCCCCCGGGCTCCGAGTCAGCAACAGGTCTTAGGAATCCATGCAAAACAAATACTAATAATAAACATAGCACTCTGTGTGACACGCAGCTCGTGTTTTACTTGTCAGTGAAATCTTTTTTTTTTTTCCCTGCCTTTAGAATATTTAATGACAAAGTAATGTGTCAAAGTAAAGTGTCTTCAGAGGGTGACATAAATATACCCCCACACACAGATGGAGAAGATCTAATCGCAAACAAGACCTCTCAAACGCCTTGGATAAAAAACTGTTAGATAATCACTAGTGACTTACGCTGCAAGGGCACAAGTATTTAATCTTTAAGGAGTCCTTCTGAGTTACTCATCTCAGCGGATCTTTGTGTTTTTGTCATTCAGGGACTTGACTTTTCAAACTCTGTGGAATTAAGAGAGGAGGATTTTTAACTCTCACTGCTGGCGCGGCTGACATCTCCACACCAGAGGTCATCATAATTCACTCACAAAGTCAATACTGCTGTGTTGTCAAAACAAGTACCATCTTGACTAGCATTCACCTGTCCTGTAGAGACTCTCACATCAGCACTGGGCAGTGGCAATTTTTCTATCGCAGTCCTACCTCTCCAGATGGCAGCAATATTACCTGGGAAGGTCAGATGCCCATCAATCTGAATGAGAAAGTTATTTACATGTGTACCCCCCGTTATTCTAGGGACATGCCTGTGAAAATGTGTCACATGTCCCTCACAGCACAGCCAAACTCTGCTCACATGGCTCTGTATATTTGTTTAACAAATATACACTTGATGTATAGGGCTTGTAATCGGTTAATGTGAAACAAGACATGCTGATTTTTACAGAATAAGATTTACCTTGTTACATCTAATTAAATTGGACTGTAGGTAATTCCAGACAGATGTTATTTAATTCCTCCTTTGTATCAGTGTAGGTGTTACAATTTGATTGTCATCGCCAGAGAAAGGACAGACGAAACTGCATATTTTTACATTTTGGTACAGTATGAAGTTCTCTTCCAAACACTTGCTACATAATGAGAATGAGACCAGACATATGAAGCAACAACAAAATTTACTAATCAGATTATAAACAATAATTTTAGTGAATTAAACCTGTGTATTTGTGGCCAAAAAGAGAAATATTTCAAGCTGTGTGTGGTTATACAGTCAGTACTTACCCCACTGTAGTCAACACATATTCATGGGCAGTGCCTCTTTCATGTATGTCACGCTTTAATAATTCTGTTTAAACTCATTGCTTTTAATGCTGCGATTACATACAGCAAAATTCAAATCAACTCTCATTTCAACCTCGCCCATCCATCTTGAAGTCAACATCCGACTCAATGCCGAAGAACTGTAAAAGAGTTGTAGGTGCCATCTTTTTCATTTCCCTCACCTTCCCCTCTGAGTGGTTATTTCACACTTGCCCGAGGGGATAACAGTGTAACTTGGCTCAAGCTGCAACTTCTAGTGGCACCGCTGTACCCAAGAGTTAATAAATAACAAGCAAGCATAATGTGAAATTGTAATGGAAAATGAAATAGCAATGATAACATGGTACTGAACTTGAACATTTTCAAATACCAAGCATTTTTCTAATAATATTGTGACTTCCACCAATCTTCCCACTGGTATCCAACATTTTTGTCTTCTTGGATCACCTCAATTACCATTTTACGTACAGTGTAGAAAAACACATATATTTCAGCACAGAGCTTAAACCGCAGCGCTAGCCGGTAGCCCTATCATAAGAACATAAATTGTGTGTTTGCATAGGTATCATAACAAGAAAAAATGACCTGTTTGGGTTAAAACACTGCATTGGACACCACATTTGATTTAGTTGTAGATTTTCTTATTTTATAAGATATCCTTGCTCAGCCGAGGGATGTCATGTTAGTTGCATTTAGACCAAAATCAGGAGGAACCGAGTAGGAAATACAGCTCACGTCAGATTCCTAGTTATAATCCTGGATCGGCCATATCAGGAATTTATGGCAGCGATGATCTCCCACTTAGTAAAAAGAACCACAAAAGTTCAACAAACGACTGCCAACAAAATACTCGATAAATAAAATCCAATATTAATATTAATACAGTGAATTCAGCTTATTTAAAAGGAACTATGGCTGTTTGTTTGTATCAGGTTTCATTTGCTAACAAAACACTACAAGTAGGCTACGTAAGTAGCTCATTTAGGCTGTTAAAAAGATATGGCTACAAGGCTAACAGTGGGAGTAGCCATCTTGGAATAATGCGTGAACATTCCCAAGTCGGAATAATGGGTGTTTTTCCTGCTCTTCCCATTCTACATACAACCACCAGGACAAAGATAGCAACTTGATTTGTCTAACTCAGACTACTGAAGCCTCATATTAGCTATGGCTATACTTAAGAATGCATTTTTTCAGGGAATGATGAAATGTAGCTCCTGGCCCCCACTTCTTACAGTGTACTTGCGCTACAGAGGCATCTCTTCACTGCCAGTATGGGTCGGGGGGATGATTAGAGAGACATGTAGTGATTGTGTAGTGCTGCCAAAACGTAGGTGACCTACACTCAATACTGTGCCTGAACGCATCCTGTGTAGACACAGAAAGAGCACTGAAGCAGCTGTTGCTGCTCTGCAACACGCTACGTCTCCTGTGTAGACACAGATGTAAGTCTATCAACGTACATATAGCATGTGAGTCTGAAACTAATCTATCCTTTAATGGCTGGGATCTGGAAACAATGTGACATTGCTTAGACAGATAGTCAGACAAACTAAATCCCCAAACGCTGGATTATATTTAGGAGAGAAAACTTACACAAATGCTAAAATTATTACTCAAATCTGCCGGTGTAAACATCCATCACAAGTCACTGACTGACCAACTTTGACCTACTATTCTCACAGTACCAGTACGCATACGGTTTCCAATCCAATGGGGGACATTTTGGGTGCACTTAAAGTGGTTAAAACAATCTGGCTGAACTGTTTGACTGTCTGACAGCTTATTTCTCACCCTGTCGGACTTTGTTGGAACTTTGTTGGAAGTAAGACCCAAGTCATAACAAACAGCGATCATGCCATATGCCATAAAGCTTTACAGATTTTCTTCATTCAGCAACAACAGTGCCAAGTTTGAGAATATGTTAAATAACTAATGCAGTCTACCTTCTCTCTTGTTGTGCCTTAGTTAAATGTTACTTAAACGTAGAGCGTACAACAGCTCTACCCGTCGTGGTTTGATTTAACCAGAAAGAACATTTCTGCCTCGAGACCAGTTTACCTTTTGAAGGTGTCCGTAGAACTAAAAATCCTATCTGCTCGGCTTAAGCCTGCCTGAAATCACTCCCACCTTCAGCCTACTAGTGGTGCCTGTGGGTTCACTGTGTTGCTCGAGGACACTTTTACTCCAAATGACACATTGGCTGTTACAGATATCCAAGCCATGACCTTCCAGTTAGACAGTCTTCTCTCTCTCTGCCACCCTGCAGAGCGCTCACTCTATGTCACCGGCACAAATCATCAAAAATAATCTCAAACCTAATCCAGTATTTCCTGATGGGATGAAACAAGTTCTTGACACAGGAAATCAGAGAATAAAGGAGTATTCTTGGGAGTAGTAAATGCGAAGGGGTGTGAAGAATGACTCGCGAGTTGCTTGTTTCACTCTGTTGGCAACAACAGTCTGTCAGACAGCTTACTGGGATTCATTCAGTGTCTTATTTGAATATACACCAGGCCGAGGAGGAACACCTTATCAAGGAGATGTGAGCAACTGTGATAAATTTGCTGTATCCAGCTGCTTTGAGCTGATAAGCACCCAAATTATATTCTCTCTACATGCCTGCTCTAATTAAAAAGAGTCTCTCAGGTTTCAGCAAGTCATCATTTGATGTATTTAATCTTTGTTTAAAATGATGCAAGTAGTTTACGAAATTTGGCAATAGATTTTCCAGTTCTCGCAGTAATAAATAAATAAATAGAATATTACATGGATACTCGCCCTCTTTTTCCTGACCACCTGCTGCTTTCAACACAGTCTCATGGAAGCTGACATCATCAGTATTCAGCCCGCCTCTTCCCCTCCTGTCGCTTCTCACAAAGGAACCCTCGGGACATTAGTGGTGAACCTCTACCCACATGGGACCTGTTGGTCCCCCTGACACCTGTCTCCCTCAGGTTGACCCCAGTCACGCTATGGATCATGCTACGATGCCTCCAAGTCTGAATCTGCCGGCATAGTCAGACATTGACAGGCAGCTACCACTAGCCAGCGTGCAGTGGGCTTTTGAAAACAAAGGAAACCTTCCAGAGAATGAATTAAAAGTATCACCAGTAAGATCATATTTATTCGCACACGTCTGGTCACTTTCACGGTCTGGTTGACTATTGATTGTCAAGCCCTTTAGCTGAGAGATACACTTAATGGAATTAAAAAGTTTTCCAGAATTGATTTGGAAAAGGCCATGGTTGTAACCACAGGAAAAAACGTCGAAAACAACAAAACAGAGATCTCTGCCAAGACAAATCAATAGCCATCACCATCTACAGTGTATGATGTTGAAATCTTTATTTTCTTTTTGTCAGTGGAAGCATTTAAAGGACAGTTTAGCTGTGTGTAATGTTCCACAATGAATGGTTAGGGGGGCTTAAAGAGAGTTACCAGAAAAACTGAAGAATACCTCCCAGTACCTATGTCTTCAATATAATAAGTTACTGAACCAGTAGAAATGGTCATTTGCATATACTGTATATATAGTATTGGTCATTATACTACATAATTTTTATCTGCAATACAGACACAATATTGTGGGGTTCATGTATCTGGCATCATTGTGTGCAGTAGAGGGAACACAATAGCCATATTTTGTGGATCCAGTTCACTCAATGCTGCTGCCGTTTCAACTCATTACTCATTCATGTTGGCGCCTGTTTACTGCATTAAAATCCGTCTAAATGTTGTTTAAATTATTTTATTGAAACATAATGGTTTACATCGATTTAAATATGTGTGAATATTTAGCAAATGTGCTTTGTCACTGTTTTGGAAAGTGCCTTAGGCTTTGGTTTTTTGGACCTTAAACTGCAAATCTGTGATAAATTATTACTATTACTATTTTTTACCTGATGTTACCTGCCACCTACTGTACTGTATACAGCCACACGTACTGACTCTGCAAAGTTACACCAGCTGGAACTTTTCTGCTGATGAAGCAAACTGTTCACTTGTTCCACATAGCGAGCCATGAAAGTGACTCTGTGTTTTACATCCTAACTGCACATAGTAATTTACCCTGCAGCAGCTGCAAGGACCACACAACAACGTGAAGTTACCACGAGCTGAGTGCCTTTTTGTTTTTGACCACTGATGCGCAAATTTAAGGATTCAGGTAATCATTTTTCAAGATTTCCTGGTGGAAGAAATACTCTCGCTCTCACTTTAAGGGTGAGAATTACTTGGCAAGGAAAGATCACTGGTCAATAAAAATCAATTATATTTTCGTCATCAATTGATAAAGATACTTTACATGATCAGTTAAAGGATTATGTGAATTTAAATTGAAGTTAATTTAACAGCCTCAGATTGCAGGAAGTCAAGGTTAATTTATCCCCAATTTGCCACTCTCGACAAAGGGTTCAGAAATCTGATCCAGGGCCTTGTTGCTCCAGATGTGTGGATCAGAGTAATCTATATTCATCCAGAGAGATTATCTTAATCTCCTGAGCAGAACCTCATTCGATGTGTTTGTACAGTTGAAGCTCAAATCTGCAATGGATACAAAGCAATGTAAGATACATGTAATTGCCTGTTATTACAGTCTACTCAATGTATTGGAAATATTAACATATTTGCATTACCATACATTTTTATTTTTCATTATTCTGTGACATTCTTTATGCTTGTTTTTATGTTCTATTTTTGTTCTGTACTGTTTTCTTTTCCCACGCTGAATCATATTACCTTTGTGGTTGTATGTCTGAGAATGACACATAAGAAATTATAATTTCATAGCAATATTTGTTACAGATATTGACGTTGATGTGGAGTTTCAGCCTGCGTACAGTTTCAGTAATTAACAGGAAATTAAGTCATGTTTTGACTTCACGTTTGACCGTCTCCCTACATTTCCCCAGCCATTTATCAATGTCCACTTTTCTGTGTACAGTCTGTCATGTCACACTTGCCTCTGCAGCCAGGATGTGAGGCGCATGAGGACTCTGGTGTAAGGCCAGAGACTTGGTTGTCTTGTGATGCTGAGTCCTCTGGTGAGAAATGACACTCAATTTGTTTCCCATCATGCTACCTGGGCAGTCATGTATGATTAACGTACCCCTGCCAAGTGACCCGTGACGTGTTTTTCTACCATTTTGACTGGGCCTGCTTGGGTAGTCACAGCACACGTAGCCTCTGACTCACTGAGCGTATGGTAAACTCGTGGATTTAACCTCACACTTTTTTTTTTTGCTTCACTCGCATCTGGCAGTGTGTGCGCTTGGTGTTGGTCTTTTAACATGTAACATCGTTTAGAAAACTCCTCCCAAACTGTTGGCAAGGCTTACAAGTGTAAGGATTTGCTCTATTTGCAATTCAGCCCACTAGAGAAAACCTTTCCAACACCATTACGTTTTGAACACAGTGATGTACTTTTATACTTTCAAGTGCAGCAGCTGAAAAATACAGCGTCATGCAGAAACTAGCCAGGTGACTTCTTTACACCAACTGGGGGTGTGATAAGGAGAAAAAGAAATTTAAACCCATGCATGTTGTACACCAAAATGGGAAAATGGTTCATGTAATGTGGCTACATATATACATAGTGGAGTGATTCTGCTTTTGATAGATTAAAAAAATGAAAGGGAGATGTTAAAGGAAGATGGGAAGTTTAAATTAAGAGTAAGGAAGGCAAGGGAGGGGAGCCGGGTCTGTCACAGATGTGTGAAATGTGTTCTTGTTGGCCTTTAGGGAGGAAAATTGGAAAGACTAGACGACAGTTGGGGGAGGCACAGAGGGAAAGAGGAGATTTGTCTTCCACAGAGACCTTGTCTGTGAAAAGAAGATATGGAAGGGACATGCTTATAGATCCATGGACAAAACATGGCACGCACGCATGCACACACACACACACACACCAAAACCCAAAACTTCCCAAAATACAACTCCCTTACTTGAAAGAAGACCCAAAAACTTCACAGAGCTGAGAGAAGGAAAAAATCTTGATGGAGTGAACAGCATGAATTTGCAAATGTGTGCTCGGGGAGTAGAGAAAATAGCTGTCTATGTCACATGCTAAACTGAACATCTTTTTTTTATGTCTGGTACTAAAATAAAAGTGATATGTAGAACCGTCAAAATCATTCATCAAATGAACTTTTTAAAAGTTGTTCTTTTTGAAATTTTGGGTGTTTGAACTTTTGATGCCTAGTTTTGACATTATCATTACCTGTTATCTCTGTTAACTGCCCAATGTACCCCCCTAAAACATCCACTTTACCAATACACAGCTCTGGATGCAAGTGTGCCTGGTATTTTTGAGATGTTAGGGTTGGAGAACCATAAGATCATTTTTGGTGATATATTTGGTTGGTCCTCTTTCTCCTTTGGATTGCAGGACAAAATGTGAAAGTTTTAGACAAGCAGTCATTTTCAGATTATATTTCTGAGGCACAAAAGCCAACCCCTGAAAACCAACCTGTGAGCATGCCCCCTATCAACACTGTCTGTGAGTAATTGCTGGGGGAAAAAACTAGCCATGAAGAAAAGTTAGTGAAGCTCAAAGAGTTCAAAGGGCTTAGATTAGAGTTACGCACGAAGATTAGAAAGAGAAAACAAACGGTGAGTAGTGGCAGAGTACATTCTCTGAACTAGACACTGTACCTCCTTGAAGTGGGAGGGGAAAATATACTGTGCAAGACATGAGAAACTAAGCAGAACCTAATTTAAATTGTGCTTTATTTTAGAGGTACAATGGAAAAAGACCACAGAGGATTCACTCATCAAACAACCCAGGAAACGTCTCCATGGATAGGGGAAGAAAAAAGGAATAATAATTGTGTACACTCTGAAGGTCTAAGATTTGTCATTATAGAATGGTAGAACAGAAGGAGAAATAATAAGCCAGGGATTTCTAACGTTATTTAAAGAAGTTCTAATCATTAGTCCGCTGTGCAGCGCGGTCAGAGAAGCCACCAAGGCCTCCTCCTGTGAAAAGAACATGATCAAAGAGGATGAAGGTTGAATACGTTTACCGGGTAGCAAGACAAGGAAACTGACAGGGGTTTCTTCTCTGCTCCCTCGATGACAAAAAGAAGAAATAGCATTTGTAAAAAGCCATAAAAACATTGCTAAAATGCAAGCTATAATTTATAAAATGGAGCGGATTGTGAGGCTCTGGGTAAAAAACAAAACAAAGGTGGTTTGGTTTCATTTCGGAGAAGCAACAAAGCCCGAAACCTCTAAACTGCTCAAAATCTATCCAAATCTCACCATGTGGTGTAAAGTGAAAATCAACTGTCGGTCAGCTGCTACACTCCAGATGTCCTTGTGTTTGCCAAGATGGAGCTCGCTCCATTTTTCTCACACAGTCTGTGGCCCCTTTTACACCACAGCACAGCATAGCTCTTGTGATCTTTTGTCTTTAATGAACACTTACTTCAAAACCAATTTCAGTACATCCTTAAATACTCATATTGCACTGAATGTCCTGCAAACACAACATGGTGCTTTTTGAAGCCTTGTTTTTATTACAGTGTATATTTGCACCCGCCCCATATTAAAATTTAAGACTGAATAATGTGCTTTGTCTTCATACTTGCATTTTTGTTATTCCTGTTTGGAATAAGCTAAACACTGCCAGATTTTCATTGCTAGTAGAAATAATCGTGTAAGCCATGGGTAATATAAACTTTATCTCCTAGCTCCTGGCTGTTAATATAAAACAATACTAGACACAAAATTTGTATGAGCACTTTAAATATGATATTGATTCTGCAATATATCCAAGTGCTTCCTTTTTATTGGTTCCCATGCGGTAGGCTTTGAAAAATGCCATAGACCTCTTATCACACAGATTAGAATGGATTGCTTTTAATATTACCTCCAATAACGGGTCTTTGTTCCAAATGGCCATTTACCTTCATTGCATGAAAAGTCAACTTCCATTTGACAAGACATTTAGTATGGCTTATGTGGCACAAACTGTGCATAAAGTTTCAAATTGAACTTTGCGGGGAAATTTTAGGATATTTGTGGGTGTTCTCTCAGAAAAGGGAATTTCTGGATCATTACATGCATTTCTCCTTCCTGTATATCAATAGGCAGAATGTTACATTTCCCTCTCTGCCATTAGTCAAAGTGGTCTAATTTAAAGTAGAGACACTATTGGGTTTTGTGTGATAAATGACCCATGTGAGGGCGACCCACAGTGGGTAATGGAGGGAAAGGGTTCAGTTACAAGCAGTTAGAATACAAATATCCTCCTTTTTTCTCAATTTAGGGTTGACACTGGGTAGGAGATATAATACCCTGTCTGTACAGTCAATTCTTTGTTTCTTTGAAATAATATGAATCTCTACATCTGGGAAAGAGTTTCTTTTTTGAGCTTCTACATAGCACTAGTTTGTTTCCAGCAGTAATTCTGTCTGAATAGGATTTATGTTTTTCACAGTATAGTTAATTTTAGTATGAAACAAATGCATTTTAGTGTGCAGTTTTTCTATTTCTGTAATATGCAATGCTGTAAATCCCTCTGCAGACATTAAATGATAGCCTTGATACAGCGTCAGCCCACAGTTATCAGTTTGTCCGTTCTCTGGCAAGTCTCAAGAGACATTTGCTTTGAAACAAACATCAATCTATAGACAGTTTTCATACACACTGATATCAACAACAGACTGGACTAAAACACCAGTCATTGGCCAGTCTTACGCTTTTCAGTCTGGAAAAACATGGGTGGCTGCACTGAAAACCAAACTCAACTTCTCCTCCAAACAACAAGTCCTCCAATCTAAACAGCAAAATAAATTGTTTGTCTTTGCCTTCCAAAATGACCAATATGAGCATTTGTGTTATGCTAGTAGCAACTAATGTAGCCTCAAGCTGCTAGCCTCAAGCAAAGATGAGGCTCACTTCTTTCATTTCAAACTTTTAGTTGACGCCGACTCATTGTGACATCACTTGAGGCAATTTATCTGACTTCACACAGCTCCTTGTGGCAACAGGCATTATACAACATGTATTCTATATATTCTATATTCTTCACATGTGCAATAGTAGGCTACTCCCTTAGACCTCTTTAAGGTTTGGTTAGGTTTAGGCAACTGAAACTGCTTGGTTGATGTTAAGGGAACATCTAGGTCATGGTTGTTAAAAAAAACAACATTGTTTTTTGGTAGGAAACAGGATGCTAAGTCACATGCTTTGTTGACTCAACCGACCAATCCGGCCTCCACCTTGAGAGGTTTTGTGGCGCTAGCAATGTCACAATTATTCCACCATTGCTCCTGACAGAAAATTGTCATTATTTACATGGCCACCAGAGGTCCTTATTTGGAAAATATAAACATATGCTGTCATCATTTTTATAGTCATTTTAGTGAGGGAAGCCCCCCTCCAAACCATGCATGCCATAAGCTAACCTCTTTGCTGACTGGCCTAACATCTGTGTGTTGGATTTACTTGAGTCTCAGTTTTCTAGACTTAAATCTCGTAACAATAACTAAGCTCAGGGAGGCTATTTAAAGATCCATTATTGCACTCATGCCCTGGATTCAGTGTATGCAGTCCCAGTTCAGTAATTATCACCTGATAACAGCGATCAGAACCATTTCTGAAAACAGCTGCTATTTAAATACCAATTCAATATAACACCTACCAGCCAAAATGTGGTATGTGCTTGGCCCTCCCTCACACCCATGGTAACGTTCCTTTGCCAACACTTTGCATTTATGAATGCCACTCCAAAATAAACATGTTTTCACCTAACCATCAACATTCCAATGGTGTTGAACTCTAAGTCTGCCTCATAAATTGTTTTCTTTCACCAATGGGTTACACTCTCAAGGAGAGTTTTTTTTTCTTAGCCCGGTCTCTCTCTGAACCTAATCTGTATGATGGTAAAGTTGAGTCACCACAGTAGGGGTTGGCTGGTACACCGAGGTAAATTAACTCCAGGGAGTTTCTGCTGGCCTTGGAAACACAAACAATATTTGTGTCACGATCTCCCATGGCCCCCTGAAAGAAAACTCAAATAAAACAACAGCACTGTATTTATTAAGCTGTTTTCCACCAGCACATAGCCAAACAACTCAGTAGTTGGAATATAAATAATTAAGTATGGATAACACTTTACAAAGCCCTAATATGACTTAGAATCAGATATTAGTGCCCTTTAGATATCCTTGGTGTTAAGGTAATGTCAAGATGTGAATTTTGCCCGATTGTACCACATCTTTTCATTATTTCCAAAGCTCTGTATAGACTGGTATTCTTTCAAGCAAATAATTAATACATGCCATGACAGCTGTTGCAAAACATCAATAAACTGTCAAGCAATAAAAAGGCAAGCTTTAACTGAGAATGAAAGAAATTGGCACAGACCAATAGAAGCAACAAAAATGTCATCTGTCTGGGAAGATTTGGAGAGCTCCCATGAAGTGGCTTGCAATTATATTGCACATGTCACAGCAGACAAGTAGATAAACAACACTCTTTCAATTTGTAATGAATCATCCACAGACATTGATTGGAACGAGTGTTTCATAAATGTAATTGCCTCTTTGATTCTGATCATTGATCTGAATCTGAACGATTGTCTATGAAATGTAAAAACAATGGTATTATCAGTGTCTGAAAATGTATTTCATTAAGCTTGATTTGCCTATCAATGTAACACATCACAGTATTGATTGATTTTGATTGTTTAACACATTCAAAGGACAGGAAGTTATACCTTCAGGGAGGTTTGTATAGGAACAAGCAATGCCCACAGTCTAATTTCTTTTTCAGTTAATTTTCACAATGGAATGGAATGAAACTGTAATTTCATAGCGTTCAATGTGACTTGAAAAGTCATTAGTGCAAGAGAAGGGGAGAAAAAAGTCACCAACCTCCATGACATGCCCTACATTTCCTATACAGGAGCTCTGTCTGGAGGCAGCCGGCCGACAAATATATCACCGACCAGTCTGAGAAGACATTAGCTCACAATGATATTTGTAATGCGACACTTTTGGGAGAGGTATTTCTCATTTCATGACAGAGCGAGGAAGGATAGATATGGTAAACAGTGGCTCCTGAGGATAATTTGACCTCAGAAAAGCAAGGCCATTTATTTTCCTCAACTTAATGATACAAATGCGGTTGTATTTTATGAAGAAGTACTGCCGCAGTCGGGCATCTGTGTGGATTCAACCCTGAAGCAATATTAGGATCATGTGGGAAAGAGTCCACGGCCAAGTGTTCAAATGTTAGCTTTACATTGAGCGTTGTCAGGATCAAAACTTCTTACCAAGGTAAATAAGCTGTCATGCATTGAACTACTTTTGCAAGTTTTATGCTGGACATGGATTAAATCCATGTCAAAAGCATGTAATTGATGTTTTCGTGTATTAAAAATGAATGTTTTCTGTCTGAAACTTAAACAGCAATACAACTAGTAACTTACACAGGATGCCAAACAGTAATGTAGAAATTCTTTACATCAATGTTCCCATTAGGTTTTGATGTGGTTTTCATGCCCTTTGCCCCTGGAATTTCACATCTGGATAACTCTGGATTTAGAGGAAACGTACCACTTTGTAAATTCGTTTAGGTGAGCTCAACTCCTAATTATGTTAGCTCCAACAACCCATGAAGTTAATATCTACCCCTGTTTGGTGCATTTTCAAGCCCTAACCTTAACACAAACCTTATCACAAGGTTTTAAATGAAATACCTTACCTCTAAGCTCCTGGAGCCTCTTAAGCACATCCAAACTCCTGCACAGGAATAGGGTTTTCTCAGTTTTCTGTTAGGTTGACAGTAATGACACTCTTCTGCCAGACACTTGTTATTTGATTATTAAACTGTAATCAAAGGCCAGAATGGGGTGAGCATTAGACAGGTCAGAATCAAAATTTCAGCGTGCCATAACTGCAAGTAACTCTACTGTTGAAGAATGTTCATTTGTCAATAAAGTATGATCATTGGCAGTTCACTGAACCCATAATGGATTCTTTAGCAACCTTATCAAGGATGTTCTTTGAAGAACAGTACAGCCTGAGGGTTATTCTGCACTTTCAGTAAGAAGACCCCCTAAAGGATTCTTTTTTTTTTTCTTTTTTACAGGTGAGAGTGCACCTCCACACTGACTCAGCATATTTCGAAAGCCAAATTATTCAAGATGCCCCAGATTAACTTTGGAGTTCTGTCACTGTCATATATCAAACACAGTTTTGACGCAGCCCATCTTTGTCAACAAGCACTGCGACTTTCATCTCCCATGTGACACAGACTTGGATCTGTGCCCAAAAAGCAAATAATTTCCCACACAACATCTTCAAATGAAGAGGAATAGCCTTTCATTTGTTTCCTGCCCAGAGACGCTTATTAATCAACCACAATATGAGTTTGATTCTTTGTATGTGTGTTTGTATAATCCTAACGAGTTATGCAAATAAAATAAAGTTTGAATTCATTTTAATGAGTGCGTAACAAAAGGGCCAGAGCTAATTAACTAAATTCCTTCTCTTTGAAAAATGGGGAACACTGACCCCCCGTTGAATATAAAACAAAGCCAAGAACATTAGAATATTCATTATAAAACATATTTATGTAACACTGTGAGGTTTATGTGACCATGCGTCCCATGGGAGGAGGAGGCAGATTGTAAGGTGGAAATATATAGTTTAAGCTTCAAAGCGCAATAAGGTATATTGTATTAATTCATTCTTCTGCCTGCAGGGACTAGAGGAAGCACAGAGGCATTATGTGCTTATATTTGCTCCAACTCTGCCTCAGTTTCTGTCCCCAGTAATTTTCATTTTCAAGTTTAGGTGCTGCTGTAAAAACGTTCCCTCTGTAATAGACAAAAATAGATTAAGATAGAAGAATACATTTTGTTAAGTTAAGACTTTTTTCACCACAAAGCATTTTTGTTTCTTGTATCCTTGAGCTCCATAAAAACGCAGGTTGCTACAATGGCTTAAGAAGATGTATGGTGCTGCCAGAGTACTATACCATCAGGTGTAGTCATTAAGGGACGCAACAGGATAGGATTTCTAATAATGAATGCAGGGACATGGACAAGAGGAAACCATTAACACTGTGAAGAAGAGTCTTATAATAAAGGTGAGACCAGTGTCATGTTGTTAATAGCTACAATTATCCATCAACGAGCAAATGAGCCATCAACATTTACTGCTAGCTCTCAATCACACAAATCAGCCCTGATTGCTGTGCCACTGTGGAACAAGCTCCCTGCCACGTTTAGATCTGCTCTAATGCCAGGTACCATTTCTTTAATCCCCCTGTTTTCCATTTGCACATTTGTCATTAACCGTTGTTGTGCAAGTCTCAAGAATGGCTGGAAGTTGCATCGCATCTCAACCACCACATTTGGCGCTATCAGTGTGGTTCATTGGAGAAATGGCTCGGCACAAATAATCTCAAAACGTAATAACCAGACTAGGAAAATAAAGCATGAACAGCTGTAACTTGAAAAGGCAGTGCTGTTATAACATATAATTGTATAAAATTAGAGCAAGCAGGGTAATTTACTAGCTGTTATTTTAACATTCAACTAACATTAGCTTCTGCTCGATATGTTAGTTATGTATTAAATCAAGTCTGAAAATTGATTGATGGAGCAAAAGTAGTCAAATAGAAATCAAACACACCTTCTGAATTTCGAAATGTATCCTTGCATCTTTGCAAACTAGATGGTGCTAGAGATCTAGTAGAGATGTAGGGACTACTCACAGGGCTAATTGATGAATTACTGTAGCTGGTGATGTTGTTAGCATGTTAGCAAGATGGGAACATGCTAGCACTAGTCAGTCACAATAGCTCCCACAAGCTTCTTTCGTTTTTCTCTGTACTGGGCGGTTTACTCCCCTCTGGCATTTTGTTCATAGGATTGCACATCCATTTCATTAAATAGTTATTAGCGTTAATTGTTTGCAAGCTTGTTTGCCGCCATTATGATCAGGCCTCAAAGGTTCTGCTGTTCACAATAGTCGCTGTGCCTTCCGGAAATTTATGCTGTTAGCCGGTTAGTGAGTCAAATTAAAGATTATTGTTCTACTGGAAGATGAAGGTAGAGATTCAGTGATTTGGCAAATGTGTTGCCTTTTCAAGATGGAAAGCTCTGAAGATGGACAAAATCATTTTCAGTGACAACAAAGTGGCTAGTTCTCAGTTGTGCAGGTAACCAAAATAATTTATCATATAACTGAATTAATCTTTTAAATCAACATTACGCTGAGGTGACAATACAATCATATACAGTCATATCAGGTTTTTCCTAGAGTGAGAAAGGAACAGTTGGGAAAAATCCATAGGAAAATCACTTAATGTTTCTCAGAGCTGTTCAACCTCTGAGGCCCCCTAATATGGCTACCAGAGGGGGCATTAAATGACCTGAAGCCCTCTGTAAACACAGCCTACCCCTCTGTGTTACACAGCAACTTTGGCATGCTGCTCCTCTGGCCTACCCCCCAGGCAAACCAGCTTTTATTTGTATGGTTTATTCAAAAATGAACCTTCGGACCTGAAACATTTCTAATCATTACCTACATTATTTGAGTTACTCTTTGGAAAGCACTGCATCTCAATGAAGTACCTTATGCGCCTCATAGTTCTGAATTAATCAAAGGCAAACAACAAATGCCTGAGATGTTTTCATCTGTTCTTTTCAATGAGGAATTTCAGAGCTCAGTGCTCCTCATTTCTCATTCTCTTGATATAGACATCCTCCATACCTCATTAATATGCACAGTTAGAAACCTTTGCAACCTGCTGTGTTGTTGATTCTATTTTGATAACTACTCAACAGATGATAAATATAAGAAACATAATATGCTGTTTCTAATACAATCCTAAAGTATCGAATTTTACATACGTGAAACTGAAAGTCAATTTTCTAACATACACTAAAACTAGCTCATGCACCAGTGATTTCTTCAATTAAATGTTAATAAAGGTCTCATACATTATTGAATGATTATCCAACAACATACTGTAGACGTAAATGAATTCAACATGCAATAACTGATGGGCTTTACAAGAGAGAAATGATTGGATTTTGGCATCTAGTATTTAGTAAGCTTTGTTTACCCTTTCAATACGCACAGGAGTTTGCTGATCTCAATACTTCCCACGCCATCTGTCTATCCTCCGATTCTAAGAAAACCCGAGATGTTCTTCTCGGTCTCATGGTGGAGCAGTTCATGTCCCTGTTGCCAGAGACTTCCATTTGCATTTGATATCAAAGTACAGATCACTCTCTTGTTTATGAGCCAGTGCTGTACATCAAAACAACAGCATGATGATATACTGGATTGAATGTACACCTTGAAGTTCATAATGATGATTAGAGAACCTGTATGTCCTTTACTATAATGGAAATTAATTAATAGTAATTGTTGTACCTGGCAGCTTCCAGGTTTAATTTTTGTGAGTGAGTGTGGAGCACTGTTGTTCATTCAATGGATTCTGGATAAATAATGGTAAAAAATTAAAATATAAAATAAAATTAACATAAAAATGGATGCAGTTGTAGACCAAGTAATTACAATTTAGAGCATACCATATTGATTTTCTGTAGGAATTAGTACACCTACAACATTTGAACATAATTTCATCTCTATAACTTCTTTATATACTCATTAAGGTCCATATATAAACTTAACCAGATTCAATGCAGGTGTGGGTCCCAGATCGAACCATACAATCAATTACATCAGTATGTCCAAGAAATTAAAGATAATAAATACACAAGTAACCAAATGTATTTAATGACAAGCATGACAAGTGTCTAATTTCAATATCTGGACTCCATGTGTAGATAAAATTCACTTAAGAACTGGAAACCACGCTAGACTATAGTCTCAAGCTAGTCTAGAAATTACATTTACATACTTGTGGTATGTTTTGAAGGAAATGTAATGCTGCCCAGATTACATTTTTTGGAAAAAATTCAGAAACATTGTTAATTAATGCATTTGGCAAGTCGTAAAATGCTTATATACTGAAGGTATCTTATAATGTATTTCAGTTGTTTTCATACCAGATCCACTCTTGCAATATGTATCTGCTCTTAACAACTAAAGCGTAATTCAACTTTTTAACTGTTGTGTTTAGGCATGCCCGACTTACAGCAGTTTAATTCTGAAGAAGTTAAAAGTGACTTGATGCACAAGACACGACATGTTTACTTTGATATTTAACCGGAAACAATCTTTCCCCAGCCTTATCCAAAGTGCTTTTGCTGCTTAAACCTAACCACATGTGGGACTCAGGATGCAAATTTCCGTCTCTGGTGTCACAGTCATGTACCTTTGTGCGCTCTAAAAATGAGGCACCTGCTTTCCTGGAAAATATGTTGCCTGTGAACATAATCCAGGCGGCAATTACATTTCCAATGAAAACGTAATTGGGAAAATAAATATTTATTATATAAATGTAAAGGAGACAGGGTTGCTAATATATGTTACCTCCACTTTCAATACTGAACATATTCACTAACATTGAGAAACATGTTGGGCACTGTAACACTCATCTTTCCTCATCCCCCTATTCATTCTCTATAAAGTGGTACCATACATCAGTGTTATACAACTGATAAATAGAGCACATTAAACTCCCTGTCTTGTCATTGGCTGGAGAAGAATAGAAAAATGGCAGCATAACATAACATATGCACAATGGCTAGAATTACATTGTTTATCGCACAGGTAAAAATAAAAGCTTTTAAACAGGAAATTGAGATCTCTTCCCAATGACGCAAGGACATACGGTGAATCCACACTACATAATGTCCTGGACCCATCTTATGTATTTGACCCTCTGTACAATCACGTAATTGTACAATGTCCCAAAGCCTGGCTGCACATTCACATCCCATCTCAACAGTACTCCATATAGTACTGTATTTCAGACTAAACATACAAATAAGCCGTTACCTTAAACTTAAACTCATCTATAAAAACCTGTTGCGATGGCCTGATATGATGTTTTGGTTTTTTTGTAAAACGTAGCTGTTGTATGTATTTAAATAACTATTTTACTTTCGTGATGCACCACAATCACTCCATCGCTCAGAGACCTCCACTGGCTTCCTGCATTTCACAGAATCGCCAACAAAGTCATGCTCCTCACCCACAAGGCACTGCATGCCTCCACTCCTGACTAAGTCTTAGAACTCATCTCTCACTGCTGCCCCATCTCGCTCTCTCTATCCATCTAGCTCTGGACCTCTGGATATTCCTAACACAAGGCTCTTTGCCCCCACGCTACCTCCCACAGTCAGAGCCACAAGCAATATTGGTTTTTAAAGACTTGCATTTTTGCAAGTGATTGAGTTGTTTACGGATCTACGCAATGTTTTTTCTGCAGCATTTGTTATGTTTTCTTTGTGCTAATTCATGCTACTTAGATGCTCTTTGAGGTATTGAGAAAATGTAAATGAATAAAATGCCAGAAAGGCACATTCGCACAGACAAGTGCACGTATGGTGGTAAGAATGCATTTATTCCCCTATAGATTTTTTCAAGACTCAGTTGTACTTCAGCTGGTTTTATTCTATATTTCTATTATTGTGAAGAAAACCAATGAAAAGACCAAAACCATGTCTTAAAAAGTTTCCGACTTCCCTACCTGGTCTGTGGCAGCCCTAAGCACATTGGTTCCTCGTGAACATCTAAATATTTAAAAATAGGTCACAAATATATAGTTACATTTTTTTAATAAGGGCTCAGTAATTTCCTAGAACAGCTGGGTACTGTAGTTTTTAGCAAACATTACTCAATCGGGAGTATGTGGGATTCACTCAAAACAAACTGCAGTGTGTGTGTGTGTTTGTGGTAATGAAGGAACATGTCACCCAATGCGAAGGTGTGTTTGAAACTGATGTGTTTTCATAGTTTTTGGACAAAAAACCTGTGTAGTTGTAGCTTAATTGTTGGTTTTGAACTTTTCCAGGTAATTTGACAATAAGTACAAACTTAGAATATCTCAAGCCTTATCCTTTAAATATCTATATTTTGCATTGTAGATCAAGATTTCACATGAATTGCCTTTGTCAAATTAGCCATAATTACTGATGGTGAAATGCAATTTCATAAAAACCTGAACGTGCCTAATTTCTACCATAGTTATTTTCACAGTAAGCATATCAAGAATAGGTTAATGACTATTGTTTTATATCAATTGACGATAGAATGTAGGAAAATTAAAACTGATGTACTGTATGAAAAATAATTACCTTTACCAGATACATGAGAAAATGTTGTGACAGCCGTTGTTGCTAATTCTCTTTGAGTTTTCGTTACTGCAGTACGGTGAGTAGACTGTAACAGTGCAAATTTGTAGTAAAGTTTAACCAAGTTTCACTGTATGTTGTAAAGAGAAAAGATAAAGAAGTTCAATGTTGTCCTCACTCTGTCATATCTGATGGATCTGTGGCGGTGTAGAAAGTTTTGCCCTAGTTTTGAAGTGAGGAGGTCCGGGGGTGAGGAGGAAAGGTTTGCCTCAGGCGTCTGCAGCTGTGTGATGGTCTGTTACTGGGAGTTTTTCCCAACCCACCGGGACAAAAACAACTCTCTGGTCAGTCTTAATCTCTGACCTACCTGGATGGAAGAAATCTGCTCAAAACATTTGTATTCATATGCTTTGTATACGCAAGATATATATCTGAAATCTCTCATTCCAAAATCCCTCCATGCTCGATTGGTTTGTTCCTTGTTTTTATGTCTAGCAGACTAGCAATTAATATCTGTTGCTCTCCAGCATGATTCAGGGAAGATAGTTATTGGAAGATCAATGCTTGTTTTCTTCAGTATTGTTCCAATTTCCTTTTGAGTCACGGAGGTACTCAAACTGATATAGACAGGCATTAAACCTGTTGTCGTCACACATTATTTTCTGCTAAAACAACATCTTTCCAAGGTCTGCTAAATGTTTTAAAGTCTTACACATGTAAGACATGTTCTTAACACAGCAACTGACACATATTGTATTGGGAGGGATGGATGTTTTTTCACAATTGGTCTTACAAAGTTTGGGTCTTTCTAGAGGTGTTTTTTGTTTGTTCGGTAGTAAAAGAAATCATTGCCACAGTAACTCACAATGGGCTCTGAAACACAATGTACCAAAAAGTATTACTTCTGGTTTCTGTTAAACCATTGCATGGAGCAATGATGGTATTTGCTTGAGTTTTATTTATTTTTCCACTCACAAAAAGATTTAAGGTTATCACAACCATGACACTTTTCGTGGCTAAGGAACATTTCCTGTTTTTGAATCACCATATTGTCGTAAACACTCAAATACGAGAAATGTAGCCTAACAATCACACATCTCCATGGTTGATGTGAGTACAATGTTGTCCATTTTTAAGTGCTCCCATGTGGACAATTTATTATTTGAAACTGAACATCCACTTAACACCAGTGTACAGTGTTTAAGGCAGCGTTTAAGTGCTCTGCTTGTTTACCCTCAGAAACAGGCAGTGGGTGTTGTGACACACTTTCATTTAACTGCACAACAACAACACGTTTTAACTCTGTTCACCCACCTTTAATATTTATAACATGAAGTACCTGCATGTTGTACACTTAGCAGTACATATACAGTTTATTCCTTTCATATTTCTTTTCAGTGTCATAATTTTCCCATTAAAAACAACCAGGGAGACAAGTTTCTTAGGGCTCCATTAATAATGCATTATCACTCAGCAAACTGTGGGGAAATGCAATGTACCTTGACCATTTTTTTGTAAAGCTTATTTAATTGTTAAATATTTAAGATGTGTATCCTCCTAACATAAGGTTGTGTCACTGAACTGACATACATCTAGTTTAAAGCTTATTGCCCTTGTGAGGCACTGCTAGTGCGACAGTGCTGTCGCTGTGACAGTGCTTGCTTTGCAGTCTGCTCTAGCATCTGCCATCGTATTTGATGGCACATCAGAGGACACAGTAAACATTGACAGAAACATCTATCTTCCCGGCAACCTGTTTTTATGGATTCATCCTAGTTTAGATGCTAGCTGTCATAAATATAAAAGTGCAGTGATCATTAGCAGCTGTGTCAGGTGAGGATGCCACATGAGAATTGTGGTATATTTTGTATTCTGATTGCCTTGTCCACTCCAGGAAAGTAGGGCCCATTAGTTGAAATTAACTCCCACTCTGATTACGATGACAACATAGCAATAGATTAGCAATATAAATAGTTGAAACACAATTACCAGAAGCCATTTTCAACTGTTACTCTTCAACCACTTGTTAGCCTTCATGTCACGTTGGTGTGAGCAAGTGTGTAGTTCATTCTGATAGTTTTGATAAAATTTCAGAAAAAAGGAACCATGATTATACAGTTTAACAATGATTAATATTGTATTAAAAGTTCCTGCTTTTAATAGACACATCATTAACACTTAATTGTCTAACAGCAGGAAGCTAAAGATGTAACACCTTAAATTAAAAATAATTTACTATACAGCTTACGTTTGATACTAAGTTTAATAAATGACTTCCATTACAAGCAGTGCTTAACATAGAATGGAGAAAATAGCATACTGACACACAGCAATGCCCTCTGTTGTTCCTTCTGTGATGTTTTGCATGTTAGGGTTTGATGTGCTGTAATTCCTTGCTTTTATTGACACAGTAATGGCCATTCCTAATAAATCTAATTATCTTGAAAGGTCATTTGGATAACAGACAAAAAGACTAACTAAATGTATGTCCATTCATGATTTGGTGATTTAGACCATAAAACCAATTTCTCTTTGAGGGTATTTGCCAGTTAAGTTTTTGGTGTCTATGGGGGAACTTGGGTATGAGAAAGCATCATACTAGGCTGATGGGGTAATAATTTGTTTCCAATTTGGCTTAGTATTTTGTGCATGTTGGCTAACTAGGCAGGCAAACAACATCAGTGGACGGGATGTACTAGCAAATCAAGATAAGCTACCAGCGCAGGAAGATAACAAAACATTAACTGTGTGAAGCTACCCGAAATCCAACATTAGCTGACAGGACACAAAGCTAACATACATTAGCAGGGTTAAGCTACTGGCTTTCCAATATCAGCTGACAGGGTAAGCAGTTGGTGCAGCTACTGGCAAGCTTTTTAAATGAAGCGTCTTAAATTGTCTCTTCTGTTTGTTAAATTGGTTTAAGAAAGATTTCCCAATTAAGTCTTTTTTTTTAAAGAAGTAGCTTTGCTTATTAGGATTAGTAATGTACAAGAAAGCTCAAAAGCCAAAAAAAGAATGCAGCTTCAGTTGCTCATACCTGCATTTATTGCATAAATACACTTTATTGTGAATTGAACAAGTCATTCAGCTTTTATTTTGTCTTTAGTTTCTTACGTTGTGATTATATTGTAGTCGTATATTCTTCCGTGCCCCCATTCATCTTTTTTAAAATGCTTTTTGAAATACGCACCATTGAATTGAAGCAACATTCCAAATGATTATGCGATGTAACTGCTTCCTGTCTCTCCACTGTATATTGCGACAGTCCTTCATCTCTTTATGGACAGTCATAGAGTCCCAAAAACACAGAAAGGCCAAAGAGGAAGGATATAAAAATACAAGAATTGTATGTGCAAACCACAAAACTTCAAAGATATATAAGGGGATGAAATCTACTCTCTCTAAAGGTCTTAAAGTCAAACTGAGAACACACCCACATGCTGGTGCACAGTATGTGGCAGTGTGTACACACAAGGCTCAAACACCCTAATGGACCAGACACCCTGAGGCTGTATGCGGGTGTGCATACTGTACAGTGTCCGTGTGTGTGGGAATATATGTATGTGTGTGTCTGTTAGCAGGAACTAAATGAGTTTTGCCTCCATTGGCCCACATCCGTGACTATAGCAAAGCATTTAGTCTTTTCTCGAGGGGTATTACGTACCACAATGACATCATGGATAGACACCCGAGAGTGTTCAGTGTTTATTGAGTGAACTGACTTGGTTACCAAATTCTGTTTGAGGGGAGTATTTTATTAAATATAGTGTCTAAGATCTTGGGATGATACTCTACTTAAAAAAACAGCACTTTATAAGTCAGTGCTGTCTTGCTGTCTGCCACTCTTAAAAACACATTGTTTTAATCAGTAACACAATACTTTCCCTCAGAGGCACGCTGTGGCAGATGCATTCAAGATCAATTCCTCACACGTCTCCACACACACACACACACCCCCACCCCCACAGATTGATACAAAAAACATGAACACAGAAAATCATACACACACAAAGATAAAAGATAATCTATGTAAGGGCTTTCTGCCTCAGTTGATTTAGGTCAAAGGGTTACCTGCCACTTCTGGAAAACTTGGAATTTTAAATTCTAATATTGTCATTGTCAACCGTTTTCAAATCTGCTTGGTATGAGTCTGCTCACAGGTCATACAGGTGACTCAGTGAAGGTTTACCTACAGATTTATGACTGTAGATCCGCTTTAGCATTACTAACACCAAGGTTACAGCGAGCCCTTCGATTTGCTTTTCAGCTGCCTCTTCTGCGAATAGTTGTTTTCTCTAATTGTTGTCCGTCTCTCTGATATCTTCCTGCGTCTCTCTGTCCTTTTCTGCACCTCTGAGAAATGACAGTCCTCTTGACAATCTCAACGAGGCTTGGCCAAATATAATAAGCACATGCTGTAACTGAGCATTAGTGAAGCTGGACCAATATTATCCTAAAAACTAGTCATCTCATTGTTGTCTCCAATTTAATTTCAATTTACAATCAGTCGATAATGAATACCAAATGGAAGATGTCAGTCGAGATCCCGCCGCAGTGCCTGGTGTATTGTTTTCTTGTAATGACAGTGTTTGTCTTCAGATCGCCCAATGTGCCATTCTCATATACAGTAATTCTTCAGGGTTTTGTTCAACTGTCACATTGTTTTAAGTAGCCACCAAAACGCCACTATGCCCTTTGATTTCTCCATTTGTCCAGTGTCTGTTTGTTCATTTGTGTTTGCTCATACTGTTATTATAACAGACACCCATCATTATTATAAAATAATTATTGATTTATAACATATTTGTCTGTGTTAATGCTTCTGCACATGGTCTTTTTCATTAATAACACAAAATTCAATAAAAATTTTTTAAAAGGATTGTGGGCAGAGTGGTTGATAAAATAACAGCCTGAATCCTCTACATATCAGTAAAAGTTAAAGAATAAAATGAATAAATTATACCATAGCAAAATAGATTTGCTGTATCTTGAATGTATAATTATATACATCTGATCATTTATTGGTAATAGCAACAATACCTGGGTTACACTGTAAATCTACTTTATAATTTCAAATTGCACTTTTAATTTTATTAACTGTTTTTAATTGTAAATTAAGATGGAACAACGTATGTGCTCAGCTGATTATTTTCCCATCACCCATTGGTATGGGTCAACTTATTTTGCATTATTATGGCATAAAAGACAACATAGAAGCGGAACAGGACAGGAACAATTTAAAATTTTCCATATCATCAAAATGCAAAAAAAATCCAGCAAATCATAATGAGCTGAGGACTGCTGATTAGGATGCTGATTGGCAGTTGGATCAATAGTACCAGCAGCCCTTGTAATATACTGTAGTGAGTCAATGTAATTTTGCTAATATCAAATATATAGTTTAACAGGGCTTTAAACCCTCAATTTCCCTTGTAAGGTTACCACTGACTTTAATTTTTCTACAGAATTTTGAAAGATAAATGCAAAAAAATGCAATGCTTCACTAACAAGGTAATAGCAAAAAAACTAGGTTATAATCCTGGTTTAAGATTTAATGTTGTTTTTTTAAATGATTAGTTTTTAAATGCAGTTTGGCAGTTTAATTGACACGCATAGAAAAGGATGCAATTTTAAATGACTTGTTTTTTTTAAATGACAGACCAGCAAACCAAAACAATGAGCAGAAGGCTGCGCAGAGCAGCAGGTTATGATGTCGATTTCAGTTCAATCTGTAGTATTCCTTTTACATTAAAGTGAGTCATTTAACTTTGTCTGTATCAACAATATCATTGATGACGCGTTAAACCCTCCATTCCTTGTAAAACTACCTCTGTGTTTAGTTTTGCTGAAGAATTTAAAAAGATAAAGGCCGGTGCTGACAAACAATCAAAATAGAAAAAGGAAGCAATTACGGGATGAAATTAATAATTACAGCAGGTGAGAGAAACCAGTGTGCTATGTGCTTATGATGGCTCATTTCAAAATAAGCATCTCCTCTGAGAATAAACTAACAAACAATGTTTTAGTGTCATTTTCAGAGGTGAACAGTGGTACAGTCGACAGTCATTTAGGTCTGTGAAGGTAAAGTGGTTTAAGAGAAAATTTGATATTGCATCACCATTTGTTTGCTCATGGTATGTTTTCCATTCATTTTCTCTCAGCCTCTTGTATCTGCTTGCTTAAAAGGGACCTGTAATTCAACCTGAAAAGCAGGAAAATGATGGACGCTATATAAAATAGACCTGACTGATCCCGCCATGATGCATGTCCATAGAAGCATTATGCTCTTAGGTAACAGTTGTGAACAAAAATCATAATGGTTAATGAGTAGTCTTGATCCTGTAGTTCTTGAGTTAATGAGACAGCATCGTCTGAAAACCACTGCACAGACAAAGAAAATGACACAACCTTGTTTTTTTACTCTCTCAGTTTTTCTGTCTGTGTTCATAATGTAATCTAGGGCAAAAAATAGGAGGCAGATGTACAGCATTGCAACCTTGATCTCTCACCCTGGAACACACCTCTAACACCCAATTGCATGACATGTGTGAGTTATAAAAAACGACCTTCTGGTGGGTTTGGCTCATGAAAATGGGGCTTTGAGAGGGGAGGAGATGGTGCAGAGCACATCAGAGGGTTGGTCTGTCAGAATACCAACCCACTCCATGAATCAGACAAGGTGGTGGGAAAGGAGAGAATGAGAGAAAGAGAAGTGGGATGTAATTGATGGTGTAAAAACGTATGATGGGGTGAGCATAAAACGGGGCAGAGAGAAAACGTCGCTGTCATGGATCACAGGTGGAGGAAATGAAGTCGTAACACTGCCAGATACACCCATTACCATACAAGTAGTTCCACACACTGGTTGAAGTGTTGGTAGTCTTAGATGTTTTTTAGCGCATCGCAGCAAAATGCAGTACTGTATGAACAAAGTCTGCATATACTGTACTCCAGACTCACCACTGTCTCTTTGGGTTTCAGATTTTATGATTCTGACAGGTTGTCACTAATTTATTTGGTTTCAAACAATATTACTTGGGTAATTTTTGATTATAGTGACCGACAAAAACATCATTTTTACCAAGAATGTAAGAAAGCAGCACGAGGACAAAATTTACCCTCCTGTGTTTGCCTCTGTGTTTGCCTACAAAATCAGATCTAAGAGGAAGTCACATGCAATGATGCCACTGTATCGATTTTAATTATCCCATTACTGAGCCTGGGGGTCTTATAAAAACAGATAAGCTAAAGACCCAACCAACTAATTACATACGGAGCAGCATCAAGCATTTATTTTGCTGTTGATTAAAGATGCTTCGATTTATGTTAAATTACCGTGTGATTCAAATGCAAAACATATTGGCTTTGACAAAGAGGGAACGCGATGAGCAAGAGAGTGGGGGAGACAGAGCTTCAAAGAGAGAGAGGCAGTGGGTACATCCACACTGAGTCAGATGAATTTGAAAACAGATTTTTTTCTCTGTGTTTTGGCCCTTTGTCCACGAGTGTTCAGACTGAAAATAGCACCGTGTTTGTTGGGGCATAACCATACGATGATGAAATGTTATTTAGGAAGGCCAGTTTGAGAACTAGATCCATGACTTTTAAGGCGTACCAGATGCCAAAACACTGCAAAGCTATTTTTAATAGTATGAGACAGAAAGTATAACTTTGGAAAGTTATTGTGGCACCAGTCATTTTCCAATCGTCGCTGCCCTCTCTGTGATCACTAATTTTAAATGTCTGAGAGCACAGCTGTTGTCATTAACCTGTATTTATATTCATTTTGTCACATAATTTCTGTACGAACACGGCCTAAAAATGCTAGTCTGGCTGCAAGTCATTTTCACACATTAACAGCATTTTCAGATTTAGCCAGTTTAGTGTGGACGTAGTCTCAGACGAGATGCAGGGACGAATGCAGAGAATAGAAAAGAGAGTGAAAGAGAGAGAGAAAGAAAGACTGTGTGAAAGAGGGGAAGAAATAGAAAGTAGCAGAGTGGAAAGGTGAGGGCGTAAAGCTTGAATGCTTCAGCACCATTGCCACCACAAACAGTGCTGACCTGGAAAGCCTCTGTGTGGTGGAAATCAGCTTTAAGAAACCCTTTTAGAGACCTCCTCAGGGGATTAATACTGTTTTGGTGTTTGGGGTCTCTCTTTCTCTCTCTCACCCTCTCGGTCTGTTTGTGTCCATCACATGTGTGTGTGTGTGTGTGTGTGTCTCTATACTATGTGTTGAGATGCCCGTGTTAAACTGATAAAGAGAGTATACAGTGGATTTCCTGTGCAAGCCGCTGTGTATGTATGTGTGTGGGAGAGAGTGGAACAGAAAGAGAGTCAGAGAGCGAGAGGAAAGGCTGATTGGCATTTTAGTATTATGTAGAGGCAGAGATGCAAGGGAGGCGGAAATAATTTCATTGGTTGAATTAAACCTCAATGGGCAGAGTGCATGATCCACAGTTTTTTAGAGCACAAGTTAACTAAACCTAAACGGCAAAGAGGGAGCTCTAGTCTAAACATAAATAAAAATGTCATGCAGAATCATGTTTTTTCATTCCCTTCATGATCTTTTTTTTCTCCCTTGTGCTGGACCATTGGAGCACGGATGCTGGATAATTGCAATCTACCAGTTGGGAATTTCCATCTTATGACTTTGAATGGAATGCATTCCATTCAAAGCATTAGCCAGAAAAACTGTACTCTTTTGGCTGTGAGAAATATTAATTTAATGGATAATTAATTCTCGTTTATTATTATACTCGGATCTTATTTTTGTACATTTGGACAGTATTTCTTTGGGTTATGATAACGTTGTTCTCACCAAAGTAATTGCTTATATCTCAGAAAGCAGTGGCATCGCTAAAAAGACGAACAGGGCAGGAAACATGAGCAATCACACCAATTATACAGCTTAAAAAAACAGTTTGACAACTTATTTGGAAGAAAAAACGGAGGCAAACCACAAAATCATTACCCAGACTGTCTGCTGTGAGCATGTATCACAGTTCACTGATATGCTGGTTCAACTTTGAACCAGTTTCTTGTGCAATGAGGGATTGTTACAAACATTTCAGGTGAGCTCACCTGTTTGACATCCAAATAAATTGGTATAGAAAAAACAGCTAAAATGTTGGCTTTGGATTGTCTGAACGATCAGGTTTCTTGCCCCTTTGGACTTTGTTGTTCCCAAATCTCAGCAATTAACTTTGGCGAGTAGGATTTTATCATATCCGATGAAATGATGGCCAAACTTACGAGAATAAGGTCCCAGTTGTAATAAGCGATAATTAATTATCGTTTAACTAAAACTCCAATCCAATCTAAACTCCAAAGGAGACGGAGCAAAGACAGGGAGATAAAGAGAGAGAAAACCTCCTTGTGCATTCTTTCACATCTCTTCTTATCAGCGGTCCCCTAATCATGGGACACGGAATGGACATGGTCTAGTGAAGAGCTAATTATCACTGACAACAAACGACACATCAAACAGGTATTATGTGAGCTGCATGAGGCCTTCCACACTCAGCGGATCTCAACCAACTGTTTTTACGACTCCGGATGCTAGATTACTTTTGACAGAAAACATACAAATAAAACATTACCAGGGCTTACAGGGAGAGCTCGCAGAGATACCCACTGAGTAAATTATTCATACATTGACTTACTGAAGGAATGAAAGCTTCTGTCTTTTCTCTAATCCCCAGCAAAGCTTTCGGTAATAGTGCAGCGCTCAAGAGTTGCCTCTCACAAGGCTCTATTCATCAAACTTTCCAATGTATGAAATCAGTGTCTGACAGGTTTTGAAATCCTGCGGCTTCTGCGTTATTATAGCGTTTAGCCTCAAACAGGCTCTCAATCTAATGACTTCTCTGCGATGGTGATTGCTTTGATTTTAATTGGGATGTTCTAGGGGCGCTGCTGCTTCTAATCCAGCTGTCTCCCACCAGTTAGACAAGGGTTGCTCACGGTGAGCCTTTATTCCCACTCTGAAACCCATCACAGGCTAGTATGGTTGCCCTGTTGAGTTTAGTGATGGGGGATAGGAGGAAGGAGGGGTGCCATATGTCACAGTGGGGAGCCTTGTATTTCTCACTGAAGTCATGGGTAATTGAGAGATTAAATATAGAACCCATCGATGTGGGGAAAGTCTCAAATGGACAATGTCCTTGGTCTCCAGAGACGGGGTTATGGTACAGTAAAGTACCATTTAGCTTGTCCATCCTTGAAAGACTAAGCCATGACCCCTCTGGGGAAAAATAAAGAACAGGAAGGGCTTACCTGGTGCACATCTGTCTCTGCAGACAATTGAAGGATCATACAAGGGTTTTTTGTGCGACTGTCCTGTGGCGAGAATCGACTATGCGGTCACTCCCCAACAATTTCAACACCAACTCTTGAAACAATCAGACTTCCAATGTTTTCTAGACAGTTTTACTTACAATTATTTGTCCGTGTTTGACTGTTCTTGTTCTTCCTCTTCGTCGTTTTCTTTTTTCACTTGCCCTTTTCCACAAAGTATCTGGATCTCAGAAACTACAAGACCCACAGAAGCAAAAATTCCTATATTGGTTCAAAGTCTTACCAACTGCTCAGGCACTAAAAACTCTATTTCAGTTGGCTATGTTGTGGTACCAAAAAGAGTAGCAAAAAACAGAGAGAGGAAAAGCAGATGTATTCCAATCCAGATCCTGAGAAGAGAAGGCAGCCAACAAAGGTGCGTCCTTCAAAAGACCAGATGTCTAGACTGAACCTGCATCAGATTTTTGTTATTGTCCCCTTGCAGCAAGTTGAATGATGTTTTCTGAATACACTATGCTGAAGAAATAGTTTCAGATGTCACTATGAGTGAATTGGAAACTTAAGAGTTAACTCAAAAATGTGAAGTTCTGTTGATTGTATGGGAGGAATAGCTGCACCTTTATATACCTAATGTGAGTATAAAGAGTGAAAATTGTAAGAGCAGTTTAAAAAAATGTCTTTCTAAGAAACGTACTTGGTGGTACCATTAATTATTGAAGTAAGTTTATATGATGATGCAAATTTTACAAAAACTATACAAAGAGTCCTAGCGTATTTCTCCCCAATGGAAAAAAAAAGTTTTTTATTTCTCATACTTTGTTTTTTATTTGTCATATGTATTGTACCAAACAGTAGGGAGGAGTGTGCCGAGAAACCCAGGAAAAGGAAGAATATTAAGAATGAATGAATAATGTGTGAGTTTGTCAGCACGCACACTAAAAATGGATTCCAGGGTGCTGCTGAGTCTGCCCCTGAAATTAGCTCTAGCTGCAGGTAACCCCTGCCACTGTGAGTCATTCTCTGCTCAGTGTGATTTACCAGACTAAAGAGTACTGATGGATGGAAGCAGTGATAGATATACAGACACACATATGAATGATGGTACTCTCTGTCAGCGGTTGTCGACCATTTTTGGCTCATGATCCCAAAAAAAGCAAATGCATTGCAAGCCAAAACCCCTGTTAACTTTGACACTAAATGATGATTTATATTTTCCCTTTGGAGACATGACTTCATTTGACTAATTATTGAAAGAATCCCTAGAGGCTGCAGGTATTCATTATACTACAAGAACAGGACATTCATCACAAAGATTTAAAAGATGATAATATATTTATGTTGGAATTGTATTTTTTAAGATGCTATCAGTCATCATGTCACACTCCCAAAAATCATCATCTCTGCATTGTTCTAGATTCCACTGCTGAAATTAACATGTTTTTCAACTTTTCCTGAGTCACAGGAGTACATATTAATGGTTAAACTCTGGAAAAAATATATATATTTATGTGAGGAGATGGTTAAAAAAGATAAAAGTGGCAAAAACAAAGAAAAATATTGGAGACAGTGGTATGCTTTTTTTGAAGCCTTTACTCAGAGCAAACCTAAGATGCCCATGGCTGTCAATTCAGTTCACAAAAGTGTGCACACACGCAAAAACACACCACTCTTTTTGATGATATGTTCCCACATGCACTTTTGTGTTGAATCACTCCTGATTTCTGACTCGCCTTCCCCCCTTTTTTTCCTTTTTTGTATCACCTTTGTGTGCTAGGCTTTGTGAATATTTCTCCTCTGAACCTCTCAGTAAATTTTGACAGGGGCCTTTTCTATCTGAACTGATTCCAAAAGAGTAAAATGTAAAGCACTACATCCATTATTGAACAACAGCACAACCTGGGAAGCCTCCGCGAGACATTTACATTTTATGGCCTCTGTCAGTCCCTTTGGTAAGCAGTCAAAACCAAAGGTTGCGAATGCTGAGGGCTCAAATTGACAAGTGCTTGCCATTGTCTATTGTTATGCAAAATAAGTGATGCAACATTTTGCATTAAGCAACACTTCTTTAAAAAATAAAATGGGGACATTTTGATTTTAACAGGCCTTCTTGAACCTCCCCTACAGCTTTGCCTCAGGTTAAACGTCATTTATACCTGTGGTTCAGGCAGGTAATGAAAAATGCTATTTGATACCAACTTTATTTTGCAATTTTTCTGCTACATGTGGTAGAACGTTACAAGTCCACAGTGCATACTGTATCTGTTCCTGCACCCGATGGCTCGCGTTGCATCAATCCTCTAAAGTCTATGATAGGGGATGGTTTAATGATAAATGACAAGGACACACGTGGCTCGGAGGAAGGTGTGGTGTAATTTCAGTCATTTTAATAAGTGCTTTGGTGGCTTGTGAAACTGCCATACAGTATTTTGCTGTCTGATGGGCCTGCAGTGATCTAAGCGGTCAGTAACCTATTAGGATGCTTGGGGAAAAAAAGCCGCCTATTGTTGCCGAAGAAATATCCTTTGACAGCAACACTGTGTTTGCGTCCCATTTTAATTTGTACGTCTTCTCCTTTAGAAGATTAATTGAAAATAGAAAACCACAATGCTTTCAAGGTTAATACAACACATGCTCAATTAAGTGTGGGGAAATACACAGCTGTACTGTATTTCACAAGGCTTCGCTGGCAAAAGCCATACTATTTTCCATGCTTCCTAATGATAAGCTTTCTCTCCTCCAGTTATTTGTAATTAAGTTTCTTCTCAGCATTTAGTTAGAAAGATGTCAAAGAGGAGAACAGAGGGGGGGGAAGGCGGATCTAGTGAGCTGAGGGCTCAAGCTGCCCTATTCCTGAATAAATGTAGAGGGTGAACAGGCTTAGTGAATTTCAAAGTCACCCAGGCGGCTTAATAGCTTTCCTAAATGACTCAGCACATTATTTCCAGTTGTACAGTAGTCCATTACACGGTGCGTTACCATACCCATACAGGGTTAGGACTCCCACCCTCCTGTCCTTCTAGCTCAGGTTTGGCACGTGTTCAACAAACCACTTGAGCCTGAATGCAAAATTAAGTCCCTTGGCTCTAACTTTAAGGACAGGTTCAGTCTTTTTAGTGCTTACCCAGGAGCCTGGAGCCTGTCAGTGACACCCGTAACCCTTTGCACCGCGAGCTCTGATGGCAAAGGTGATAGCTAAAAGTGTATTGCATTGGCCACGGGCGTGGATGTGGATGGAATGAGACGGAAAGAGGGAGATAAATAGAGGAGGAGGGAGCAAGAGAGAGCAATTAGTGGTGCTCTACAGCATAATCCCTAGGAGACAAGGCCCATCAATCATGTTACTAATCCTTTGTTTCTCAATAAAGATAACCATGCTGCAGGGAGTTAACATTTTCTTAATAAGTCATCCCACTATAGTACACCTGAAATGCTAGATTGGCCCAGAATTATCCTTATCCTTTATGTATGACATTGAGTTGATAAGAGAGAGCTAAGACACACCAGACGAGTATGTTATTCCTGTTATTTTGATAATAGTAAAGTTAGCAGCGGTCACCTAGAGGTTAGAGATGGAGGAAGCGAGTTGTCTGGTCAAGTCTGCTGGGCACTTTTCCTAAAGAAAGTCCTACAACCCAAAAGACAAAGCAGCTTGTTTGTCATTGCCTTCTAAAACAACCCATATGATGGTTTTCTTATCTGGCACTCTCACCGGCAGGACTGCATCGTTTGTCAGTGCCTTCAAAAAAACCATTTCAAATGAAATTACAAATAAAAAAATAACAAAAATGATTTATACGACCATTTTCTTATCCGCCACCACTATGCTTAAGGTTGTGTTTAGGCTACGAAGGGTACTTGGCTGAGGGCAGAGAAAGATTGTAGTCATTGTTAAAATAAGACTAAGACCAAGACTGAGAGTCTACAGTGCGGCTCTGTGAGGCTGTATTTAGGTACAGTGGTACTCTGAGTTGAGTGCTAATGTCAGCATGCTAACATGTTTACAATGACAAAGCTAACATGCTGCTGATAAGCAGGTATAACCAAACGCGCCATTTTGGTTTAGCGTGTTAGCATGCTAACATTTGCTTATGAGCACTAAACACAAACTATGGCTGAGGCTGATGGGAATGTCATTAGTTTTGCAGGTATTTGGTCATAAATCCAATTATGAATTAGTATTACATTTTTATCTGTTGATGCCGCTATCTGAAAAGTTAAAGAGGGCATTAATGTGTGTACCAATTTTCATGGCAATCCATCTTATGGCTGCAAAACGTGACGCTCATGGTGGCGATAGAGGAGAAGTCAGAGGTTCGCCAAAGTCAGCAGAATACATCATCTTGGAAACATAAATGTCTGTGACAAATTTTATGGCAATTTATCCAAACATCCCTGAAGCCACGCTGCTAGTGTGGCTAAAAACTACTTGAGTGAAGGGAAAAATCGAGGTCATGGTTAAAGGCAACCAAAACTGAGAGGTGGAAGGAGATGGGTGAGTGATCAGTGGTCTACTGTGTCAACTTTATTTGCTCTAAGCAAGCCATTAAGCGTCTATGAGTTTTCGGCAGGGCAACAGTGAACAATTGGTACCTTTATGATTGTATAAATGGTGTGTTGTGGAATGAAAGCCTGTGTGCTCAGAAACCGTTCCCTGGATAAGCCAGATGCACTGCAAACCTTCCCTGGATGAAGGTAAAACATTATTAACTGTATTCAAATATCTAATCAAATAAGTTTAGGTTATTGAAGATCTAAATTGCAAGATGTACCTTTAAGGCATATGCTCTGGTATTACACAGTGAAAAGAATTAGCTCAAATATTCATTATCACAGCCCAAAGGCACTGCTTCAAGATTGAACCATCCTTCTGAGGAGCAGAAAGGGAACGCCAGGAGGCAAATAACATATCTTTTTGTTCCTAGGCTTGGGTTCCCAGCTAATCTTGCATGTTTTCTGTTGAAATAACAACATTTTCTTGAGAAGTCCATGTGGGCAACCTTTGTAAAATCAAGTCAGCTCCAACTTGATTGAATTCACTAGTGACCTTGAAGGCATTTCTTTGTTCAATTCACTCTGCTTTCCTCTGTATGATACTTCGTGCACAGGCTAGATCTATCCATCATGTTTTCTTGTTCACCTTTGTCTCAAAGACAACATTTTGCACCTTGTTTTTCTACTCCCCACTGTCTATCATGCCAGCGGTCTCTGGGAGAAGTCAGCCATGGATGTGTTGGTGTGGATGTGGCTCTGTGCTGTCATAGATGCTTCAAGGTCAAGAGTGCTTAGCTGGATATTAAAGAGACAGATGGGTGTAGAGTCTGAGTGGGATGGCAGCGCAATGCAATTATAACCCGTGCCCACTGTCCACCACACACATACACAGTCACACACAGCACGAGAGAGCGAGACCAACAGAGAAAATGGGTGAGAAATAGAGATCAGTGCTATCTCAAAAACTCTGCGGAGACAATCTAATATCAGCATGAGTGTAAGTCCACAACAGTTAGAGCATGCACGCAGTCGTGTACAAATAAACGTGTGTGCACATGTACGCACACACATGGCACAGAGATTGTCTGATAGGAATTGTAATGGCTCATTAAAGCAACAAAGTGATCCTGTGGATGGTTCCAGGAGGAGGAAAACAGAGTGAATGATTGATACAGTGATACAGAGTGTGCTCCCTCCACCAGCCCATTAGGGGTGATTTAGAGGGACTGTGGAGTGCAACTGGAATAGAAAAGAGGCTCCTTTCTTTACATTTTTGATCCCAACCTACTCTGTGACTGATTGAGAGAGCACAAGAAAATGACTATGTTTTCTACCATCATAAGATCTCACCGTTGTTCATAATGGAATTTAGGAGAGCATGATTGCGCAGGTAACAGCCGCGACATAATAGGTGGTGCAAATTGGGGATGTGCTACTCTAGGTATGCCTGCCTAATTGTATTTTAGGCTGTTGTATGAGTTATGATATGGCTGCGTGTCAGTGTCGGTGACAGTGGAATAGTAAAATGGCCTGGAAGAAATAGTTGTCTGAAGGAACAGTACATGATCAAGGCCCGGTGTAATTTCCCCAGATTGAATGTTATTCACTATCACTAATGGTCATGCAGTGAGGCGCGCTCTCTGGTTTGATTAGGTTCACATGTGATGTTTCACAGTTACAATAGCACATGGATATATCATCAACTGGGCCTCGACTTTCTATTGTTTTCCAAGCTGTATCCTTCTTTAATATGCAGTACTAATAAATTTTACTGCCTCACAACACAAATGAACCGTAATAAACCTGTGGAGAGTTGATAGCATTGTTGGTCAGTAGTAATGAGTACAGGATTACTTTGCCAGGTGCAACGACTCCACAGTGTTTGGCACTTTAAGACGCTCCCAATCCTCTCGCCCTGCCTACTTGGATTTGAAGCGCTCAACATTGGATTACTGTGCTGTTTCCACTACAGCACCCAAAATCCCTTGTGTCCTTGCCAAAAATGCAAATGACAGAGCAGGTATGTTATGACGGTATTTTTAGGCTCATTATTTTGTTTTATACTGACTTTTACTATTAAATACATAGATTTAAAAAATGGCCCCATTCACTCTCAAAAAATGCTCCTACTAATAAAAGTGAAGAGGAAAATGGCAAGAAAATGCCTAAAACCTGCTGATTGTGCACCATTATTTTAAAAGAATTAGTTAAAACAATAAATTAGCTGTTAGAATCCAAATTTCACCCACATTTTTGTATCCAAATATTCATTATGACAGCCCAAAAGCTTAAAAAATGTGACCCCTACGTATTTTTCACTGTAATCCTGTCTTATTTAGCTATTTTAATGTCTCTAAAACAAAAAAAGTATCCATTATTATTTCCTTACAGATGTCACTCTTGATTTGGTCGGTGATGGCTGATTTTAAATGGCTACATTCACATAAAAGAGAAAACTTTTCTCAATGTTGTAATACCTGTATACCATGGCCATGCACAAAAGAAGGTATTGCAGAACTTTGACACGCATATACACAAAGGCAGACACAGATGCACAATGATGCTTACATGCCATCTAGTCATTACCCTGAGATATCATCTATATGTCAGACACGTAGCTTAATGAGCCTGAAAACAAAGTAATGGGCAATTACGCTGTAACTGACAGTAATATTTGTATTATAATGTAAATTAAATGTTCACTTTAATTGCCCCCAAACTTACTTGTAATTCACGGTTTGCCAATTGAATCTTTAGTCTTCCACGAGGCTTGACTGTGACAGGGATGCTGAAAATGGGAGTCACTCCCATTAGAGATCACAAGGCTGGGATCAGGCACTGTAACGCATGATCACACAATGACCCTTTGTCATTATTTACTCATGATGATAGAGACGACCATGGTATGGACTCCCACATGAGTCCACATGATTGTGGACAAGAGAAGAAACAGCAGTACTGTGAAATGGAGCCCAGCTCATGCTGAGGCAATTGAGACAGGAAATGGGGGTCGGTGTGGGGTCATAGCGTCCAAACTCAGCAGTCTGAGGATTTTGTATTTCCCACAATCACTTACTCACCCACCCGCTCCTGCTGTCACACACACACACATGCCAATGCACACACTTCCAAACCCACCACGCCTCTCGGTCCTTTATCCCCTGGAGGTGAGAGTGTGATATCAACCAATCTGTTCCAACCACCCCAGTAACCCCAACACCAGCACCACCCCAGACCCTTGCAGCTCCTTCCTGTTCCTACCCAGTGTGTGCCACAGTGGAGCGACAGCCACACCAAAACACACTGCAGCGAGTACTGGAACAGCACTCACAAAGAGGGTCAGAGAGAAGGGTTAAGTGAGCCAAGGAGAGTGAAGCAGCAGACATGAAGTCCTGCTTGGACTCCAGTTTGACCGATATGGGTAAAGAACTTAGATGCCATTAATTAACATTCAGCACATTTAAAGCAGTGGTAGGTGACTTTTATGTATTCATATTTGCTTAGAGGTAATAAAAATGGCAGTGGCCACAGATGAACAGGATAATATGTCAGAAGCAGTGGTAGCCCCATCTCTCTGCTGTTCTCATTTCAAAGTGAAATGTGTGGAAACTCATCTGACCAATGAGGCGAATTTTGAGGCAAAAACTGTGACTACTTAGCCAGCAGGAGGCTGGTAGGGTTGAGAGGCATGTCATTCCTCGTGTTGCTTTGAATTTCCAGAGATTTCGCCTCTTTCTTCATCAACTTACAGCCGTTTTGATTCTGACCATTTGACGATTTATGCAAAAAGACACGTAGTCAGTGTTGGTCTGCAAAAGATGTTGCTGTTAGATGATGTTCTAACAGACGCTTTTACATCCTAACACTAAAACTTTTCACTAAAACCCATTATAATGAGATTCTCTTAGGGTTAGCAGCTCATTAAAGCTAAATGACCAACTTAGTCATGTATTTAATGTTAAGAGAAACACTGAGATACTGTCCACAAATATTACTGCTTTGAAATGAAGAATTAATTATTAACTGTGCAATTAAACGAATAAATAAAATGTGCATTTTCATCTATCTAATTTCATTCAGGGTCCATAGATTGTTTCCATGTTGCTGGTGTTTTGGCAGTTGACAATATGTTTGGATGATATCCCATATTTAGCAGAAGTCCCAAATATGTATCAGCAAGCCAATTTATCAGTTCAACAGTAGTTTCTCCTTTGTGATAACCATGGGGGAGGCGATGAGAGGAGGAGCACAGAGGGGAGGCAGCTATGAAGGCAATGAAGCGGAGCTCAATTTGGACATCAAACACAGAGGGAGAGATGTGAAGGCAGTGGCACGTGGGCCTGAGATGTCAGGAAGGAGCGGTGTCCTGACTCCATTTCCAGCCCTCCCATGGGAATCCCACGCATGTTGCAACAATGTGGCAACAGACTTCATCCCATTACCCCCGAGGATCTTTACCCTCAATCTGTTCTCGTCTCGAAAAACTGACAACTTGACTATATTGAACTTGTTCAAAGGGTTCCCAGGGTTCCTGGAATATCTGGAAGGAGGAAAAGTGTGTGTGTTTCTGTGTCTTCAGTTTGAAATTTATACAAAAAAACATCTGGGAATGTATGGGAAAATGTTTTTAATATCAGATTGTATTGACATATTCGACACACTGCCATTTAACATAATGAGGAATGCAGCAGTGTTAAATGTAAAGAGCCTAGCTAAATGATATATTTCCCAGCCACTGATAAAATGCATATTGGACACCAGCAGAAATCTACCAACACTGTAAAAGTCAAAAATTAATGTCTGGAGAAAGTATAACAGTAATTTTGGGTTAGAAATGTGTTGGATTATTATCCGTATATTTTCAGCATTGCATGAAATTCCTCATTCATTGACCTTTAAATTATCCAGACTACAAATGAGAAAAATCATAACTGTTCATGTGTTATTAGCAGAAGCTAAATGTGTGGTGTGTTTCAATCACTTCAGATCATTTACATGAATTGTGAGAGCAGTCAGTCCAAGCACTCCTGTGCAATAAAACGGAAAAGAAAACGAAAATAAACGGGAAAATACGGGGAACAATTAGCACTGTCATGAAAGGCGATAATTGCAAGTTGCACTTCTTTTAATTGTAATTCCTCTATTCTTAATGGAAAATAGTGGGAGAGTTGTATGTAAGTGGAGCAGCTATTATCACTAGCTGCATGATAAATGGAGATGGCCCAGGGATGCCAAATCTATAAGCTTTTTAATGATTGGTAAGTCATGGTTTCCGGATTGGAATGAATATGGAAAAGATCTTTATCCACCGGTGGACTCAAGGTCACCACTGATCTCCTGTCCCTGGGGTGCTTACCAGGAACTTTTTACAAGGTGCAAATGATACCTGCTGCCCTGCTCTATTTTGCCTTGCCAGCACGGTGGAATGTGACACAAGCCATATCATTTATCATCATTTTTCAAGGTGTAATTAACAATAAATTAAGGACATGGACATTCAACATATACTCCATACAGTACTGCATTCAGAATGCTGTGCTTTCATAAGGTACCTACATAGAAAAGGGTCAAAGCAATGAGTACATACGTTTAAGGTTTCTCCAGGACCACAGCTACATAATGCAATTAGTAAAACTAACAATAAAAGGCAGTACTGCTGAGTTTCTCAAATATATACTGGAAAAGACAGTATATTTCTATTTGTACAGCTCTGAAATGCACGAGTCATAGAAATTCTACTTTCTTCAGAGACAACATAAATTAATTAACATCAATATGATGTAAATGTGTCAGTTTTAGCCAAAAGGCTCATTTCCATCTTCAGTGCCTGGGCATGTTGATGTTATACATTAAAAGAAACAAACAAGCAAAAAAAAAAAAAAGAGCAGACGAAACATCAATGTATTTAAATTCAAACATTTAAGAGGAAAGTTATTAAAATTATAACAATAAAATAGGACATCATTAAATCAATTAACATTATAAAATTAAATAAATCAGCATTTCAGTATAATTAATTTCCAGCTTCTTCTAAACTCTTGAAAATAGAGTACAAAAGTGTGCCATACTCAAATTCACATGACAACTTGACAACTCTAATTGGGGTCATGAGAATTTTGGGACCTGAAAATGGGGTCACGGGCCAGAAAAGGTTGAGAAACACTGCGCTAACGTGTCCCAGGTGGAGCAGATCGATCTACCTTAAAGGGCTGCTAACCCACCTAAAAGAAGTACATCTATCTGTGTTGCAGTGAAGGATTTGAGTATCCCAATATGGTTTAACTGCTTTTCAGTTCTGATGGCAAGAGAGAATCCTGTTTTTTAACGCGTACAGGCATGTGATTTAATATGATGATTGAATATTGGCACTTATTACCTTCAAAATACAAAGAAATCTGACCTCACTATCAGGTTTCAAGTGCCTGCATTGGGTGAATCCTAACATACGGTGTAAGATTAAACTACTGGCAATATGTATGCAGACATTTTCCCCCAAACAGATTACATTCATTTTTCAAATAAGCCAAACTGTCAGTGATTGATTTTAGCAGGAGGCACTCCAATAATGAGATCTGTGTTTGATGCCACTGACCAGTCTTTCTGGTGACTGATACAGTGATTGAGTGATGTCACCTGCACCTTGATGAACATGTCACCACGGCGACTGACAGGCTCCGCCGTCACCTCATGCTGTCGCCATCCGCGAGTC